>VUQR01024384.1:29591-41579 GCA_015108515.1 Hemichromis elongatus
AGATACGCTAATGTTTGAAAAAAAAAAAAAACAATAGAAATTTAAAACGAGGGTTTAATGGTTAAACATCATCCAAAAACTCCTGAGACATTTATTTCACAACAGTAAAGATTAACCCACTGTGGTCCTGAGGGAAATCATGAAAGTCCTAATGATAAACCCTCAGGAGAACATGAAGCCTGTACATGTTAATTCATGGCGCTCAATGCAATAGCTGTTGGGACATTTAAATCAAACTGTACAAATTAAACCAATAATGCCCTGAAAGGCAAAGACGGTAGATCTTGAAAGTCAGAAGAATCAAACCTCTGGGGAACATGATTGTCTGTACAAAACTACATTGCAATCCATGTAATAGCTGTTAAAATACTGCACTTAAAACCATGATTATTTCCATTATTATAGCCTTCAAAGAGGTCAGGGGATCATGACTGTAAGAATGATCAGTCCTCTGGGGAACAGAAGTCCTAATGTCTGTACAAAATATTATTCCAGCCAATCTAATAAGTTATTGAGGTACTTCCTACCTTGCAACTATATCATATTAAGAATCAATCAGGTCCAGTGCTTAATCTTAATACCTGTCAAAGTATCAAAAAAATATTCTGATCTTGAAAAGTTAAGGTAATGACATTCTTCTTAGGCAGGTTGAGCCTTCATTTACCCCAAGATTTAGTTCACTAAGATAGAAACACAATTTGCAGTTAAGAAACAACTTTCAGCACCAGGTTAATGAAGTTCTATGAAAGCTGTGAGGCCTTCAATGACAGCATTTACAAAACTGAAAGGAGACCATCTGTTAACACCAGATCAGTGTTTACGGTTGGCATGGCAGTGTTGTGAGTCTAAACACACTAAAGGTTAACTGAGATGACTTTAAACACAACTGCAATTCACACACAATCACATGATGTTTGATATGCCAGATGACCAACCTGAGGCCTCTCACTGTGGCAACTGAAGAAGTTATAATTACAGAGTGACGAAAGACACACCTGAAGTCCTTGTTTGTCGTTTAGGATAGACAGGCAGTCGTTTGCATTGTTACTGTATTTCCCCAGCCCTGAATATTGATTAGTGATCAGAAATAATCAATTTTTTGCAGCTTGCATAGAAATAATAAAAAATAACAAATAACGATGCCCTTAATGCTATACAGCATTATTCCTGCCTCAGAATGGCTCTTTGTGGGGTAAAAATGATCATGATTGGTCTTCATAGTTAAGCTTGTGTTAACTTAAGCATAATTTGGTGTTTTCACAACCATGGATGAAGGACTTTCTGAGAAATCTAAAAGACATGCAGGACACTGAGGTCTGCTGGTAGGTGGTGGGGATCATTAGCAATGACTAAAGTTTCAAAATAAGAGCACAGGGATTGCTCACTAGTAAAATGGTTGCGTTGTTCTTTTGAAGAGATGGAAAATAAGAACTACGAAATGCAAAATGAGTTGAAAAACAATTGGCTGGTCTTTAATATGTATAGCCAGGCAGCACGCCAATGTAAAGTCTGTGTGGGAAACACTAACCATGAGTTTAATCTGCATCTATCGAAGTGGCCCAAAAGATTTTGGCAAGGTTCAAAGAAGCCCAAGGACAAACCAGTTCTAATTCAGTCTAAAACTTCAGGACATAATGGTCATGATATTGGACAAGAAGCTTAAACTAGATGCTTGTACTACAAAACCAACAACTAGTACAAGCAACTGTCGGGACTGTGAAACTGTTTCAAAACCAAATGTGACAGTAGCAGGAAAAAAGGAAGAAGGATCTGCTGATGGTAGAATGACTTCTGCTAGTTATAAACCAATGTGACATTACAATTATTTATGATGTGACAAGCCACCAAACTCTTGTGAGAGGTGGACAAGATGGCAATGCCAATGAAAAGAATTTAAAACAATGTCAAGAGAGAAAGGCTGACACAAACAGAACAAGTCAAAGACTAAATCTGCAATATGGCTACAGTTACCAAACTCCAACAAAACTTGGGTGGCCTTGTTATAGAAAGAACAGGATATAGAGTTGAGAATAGACCACAGTGACATACAACAATGATGGAGGAAGGGGGAATGGTTGGGGGTGAGGAGGTGAGAACATGTTGGACAGACAAAGGAAGGAAATCTAGAGAGGGGGAATGAGAGAAAAGATGGACTGGATTCACACAGACAGGAAAGACAACACCGGATTAAAACAAAGGTGGTGTTTGGAAAATAAACCAACGTTGGCCATCCGCAACAAAAATTCATTGACTCTGTATACATGTTTTTATAAAATCCACTAGTTATACAGTGGAAAGCCTTTAGACTGAAATTATTGCAAACCACTCAGAGTTTTTGCCCTGAAAGAGAAGTATGGCTGTGATATAATCACTTCCTCTATTCTGGTCTTTCCAGCTGACTCTAACCACAAACGTCAAGTCTTTCTGGATGACATGCCGTTGGTCATCAACTCAGGTTTCAAAGTAAACAAACACTTTCCAGAGAATTAGTTTGTTCCCCAAAGGAAAATCAACTGACTGTGAAAATCCAAACAAGGAAAATCGCGACGCTATATTTCTGGTATGCTTATATTTAATTATCAGTAGGTTAAACAGGTTATCAGTAGGTTAGGCCAAAAACCTTTTGGAACGAAAGTCATTTTTATAGTGATAAGGCCAGGAGATAGTCTGAGCTTGTCCAAAGTTTCCACTTCAGTTCATTTTTTTCTCTTTTTTTTTTTAATTTAAGTGAAAGTTCTCCTTGGGTTGATGACATCTGAATGTTACCTGCACTATTCTCAAATTGGTGCACATCTGCACAACCTGACATCACATGGATCTTATACTACGAAGCAGGCTAGCCAAAGACTGTTAGATTTTGACTCTGTTGGACATTTGCTTTGCCATTTTTCATTCTATGAAAGTTCAGGGAAACAATGTGTGTGTGTGTGTGTGTGTGTTCAATTCTTTTTACTTTTATACTTTTTGGGATAAATTGCAGTGTGATGGAGATTTCATACTGTTAAATATTTAGGACAAAGTCAGGATATCATTTCTCTTGCTTGTAGTCTTTAGAAATGTTATGAATAAGCATAATTTCCTAAATGTCTAACAGCTCTGTCAAATGCACACAAACTTTACAAAACGTTAAATGTTCTGAGTGCAAAGCGTACTTATGCACTATACGGCACACACAGCAAACAGATCTGGAGCTAGAGGCCAGGCCTCACGTGTCTGTGAGCAGCATGCTGTGTGTTTGTATTTGCTTTAATTATTCAGTTGATTTTGATTTCCAAGTGGACTGTGTGACTCAATCATGTGATCATGTGGCACCACTGAGTACTCACTGATGAATGTGAAATCAGAAGCACTAGTGCATACTCGTGAGAGCGCTTAGTGCACATGTGAACATGCACATAGATATTTTATGCTGCAGTTCTTTTCACCTTGATAATTACGAGTTCATCTCATCACTGTACATTTCAATCCACTGGATTTTACAAAGTACACAAGATGTGTTATATTTCCTACAACAAGACTGAAAAAATGTGCAGCATAAAAGAGCATTAAAAAAATGGAGCGAAACTCAGGAGAGGAACATTAAGTGGCTGAAAACAGAGCTTTGCCAAGCAGCAGCCCCGCCCACTTTGGTCCCTTTTACTCCTTTGTCCTTTTGTTTCTTTCAGCCTGCACATGTACATCCAATATAAAGCTATTATTCCTCAAGGACACACATGCATCAAGCAAAGCGCTACAGTTCAAAGCAAACTCAAAGTACTGCACAGACTCCAGAAGCATTTAGCTGCTCTTTCACATTCACACGATGACGAACGTTTACTTACAGACTCTCACTGTGAATGAAAGTACAGCTGCATTTATGTACAGTTAAAGTTGCCTATATGTGGGACATGGTCAGTGAGGATGCAACCTGCTTGTACTGTATGCCTGTCACTTTGCTGCTGGAACATGTGAATTTCCCCAATGAGGGAAAGATCCCAAAGGGAAATTAAATGTTTTATCCAAGATTCTTTCAGGTAGTGGTCTGTATTAGAGGCGGTCTGAAGAAGCCTCCGACTGAAGACACTCCCCCTATTGTGTAACGCTCTCACTGGAAGATGCTCAGGGTTGTCCATAATTTTCTTCATTTTATGAAGAATCCCTCCTTGCACCATCATCTCCAGTCTTTCCACAGTAGTCCCCAGAGCAGAACCGGCCTTCTTCATCAGGTTGTTGAACCGTTTTAAGTCCCTGGCTTTGATGCTGCTCCCCCAACAGGTGATGGAAGAAGAGTTCAAAATCTCTACAACAGACTTATAGAAGATATGCACCATCTTGCTGCAAACCTTGAAGGACTTAAGCTTCCTCAAGAAGAACAGTCTGCTCTGTCCCTCCTTGTAGATGGCTTCACTGTCCAGTCTCCAATCCAGTGTGTTGTCCAGGTGGACACTGAGGTATTTATACTGCTCAGCCACCTCCACTTCTTCTCCTATAATGGAAAAAGTGTTTGGCCTAACCGTATTTCTTTTAAAATCTACAATCATCTCCTTTGTTTTTTTTCAAATTCAAGATTAGATGATTGTTTCTACACTATGACACAAAGCGGTCCACCAGCTCTCTGCTTACTTGAAAGACTGAAAGAGTGAAAAGGAATGGTGAGAGTGCAGTCCCCTGTGGTGCTCCTGTGCTGTTAACCACCTGGTTAGACACACAACCCTTCAGTCTCACAATATGTGGTCTGTTTGTCAGGTAGTCGTTGATGCAGGCTATTGTTGAGGCCTCCACCTGTGTCTTCTGGAGTTTTTTTTTACAAAGCAAATCATCCTGAATCGCGTTAAATGCACTGGAGAAATCAAAGAACACGATCCTTACAGTGCTGCATGCCTTGTCCAGATGACAGTGGGTTTGTTGTAGCAGGTGTATGATGGCGTCCTTAACTCCAACTGCAGGGGGCCCTGATATGTTCTTGTTCTCTGACTCAGGTGGACCAACAGGAGAATACCTTGGTGACTTTTTTACATAAAAAAAAATCAGACAAACTAAGACCTCGGACTAACTGGATGGTCAGTCAGGTCCAGTAGTTAAGTTAAGCTGCATTCACTTTATTCTCCAGGAGAGATTTAACTACTGTTTCTGTGTACAAATATTGAACATTACGTATCAGATTTTTCCTCATTGAAAAAATGCATCTTAGATAGAGCCCAACCTATGTACACTGGACAGTAATAGTTACCTGCAAACATATCGGTATCACCATTAATAATGGCCAAAAAATGAAAGCTTAAGAGGCGAAGACAAAATGGGACAAACACCCTTGAAGAATATGAGTCTTGATGTTTGAGCATTTGGATGTTGAAGGACGGAGTCAGTCTACGACTTGTGACGATAAAAACAGTAAAGAATAAAAGATTTGTTTCAAACTGGACTGTCACATTATCTCAGTAAGATCTGAAGAAAATATCATCTTATTTATTCCTTCCTTGTGTATTTATAGCGTGTGTCTACGTGTGCTCGTTGTCGGTTTGTCTGCGTGAGTTGGTATGTCGTTCGTCTGTCTGCTCCACAGTCCGTGTTTTTCCCGTATACTATGGTTTCAGGTTTTGTTTCTAGCTGTCTCAGTTTAGTGTATTTCTTAGTGTTTTTGCCATCTCTGCTTCTGTTTGCCATCATTCACTGTAAATAAAATCCAGTCTCATCACTGCCTTGGTCTGCATCTTGGGTCCTCCTTTACAAACACCAGGACTGCTGCCGCAGCCGTGACAAAACGTCCTGCATTCAAAAAGTCTAACTTGTAGACATTCCCTTTTTAACTTATATGAAACAGTGAAACCTGCATATTATTCTAACATCACTCAAAGGGCTCTTACAGGTAACTCTGTTTAAAATCAACAGTTAACTTTTTTTAGACCACTAAAAGTATCCCAGTTAATTACCAAGTGCACAGATTTAGAGGAGAGCTGTTGATAACTGTGACTGTGCACCAGGGCCACCCTGGCAAACATGCCTTCAAAGGGACAAGGATGGACTCCCATAGTGACTATCAGAGCTGGGCGAGTTTTTTTTCAACACAGATGCTGTTCCAGACCTTCCTGCATTGGGGTTCCTGATCCACAGTAGACATTCAGATGAAGGTAGTTAGTACTGTGCGAACCTTCCATCACATTAGATTCTGTTAAGCTATTAGAGTAATATCCACAGGATCAGAGACTTGGACCTTGTGAACAGAGAGCGGATCCTGACCTCTGTACAAAGGTAACTGGTATCTAAACATTCACCTACAAAGTTGTTGTAAACTAAGCACATATCCTGTCTTAGCAACGGCCCAACAGGGACAGAAAACACCACAGAAACTCTCCAGGAATGAGTTGATGGCGTACTTTGAAGCAACATTATTGGCTTGCGAGTTGTGTTGACTTTAAAGTGAGAACTCTCTTTTGACCTGCTAAATCACCATTATAACTTATGCTGAAAATACAACCAAGCCAAAAACATTATGAGACATTTTAAATTTAAGATTGACAGACAGACATTTTATCGTTATTCACTATACAGCAAGTGTACAAGGAATGAGATATTTTCGGAGTTGGCTCAACAATGAAATGCATTAAAAATATGTTAAATATATAATAAGTTATGTTGCATCTGCTTCCATCCCACACAGAGATGCAGAAGGTCAAAATCAGCAGTAGGCGATTACATTATCTTTCATGGGTCCACACTCAGTGTACAACACTATGACATAAACTTAACTTAAGTTCTTGTACACTGTCTCGTGGGCACAGGAAGTGTGCCTTGTTTATGAAACAGACAAATGAGAATTATCTGAAAGACTGCAGACACGACCCCCAGCACACGTACACGGCAGCAGGCGAGACGCGACAGTCCTATCATTGCTGCTCACAGCTTTAATATGGAATATGAAATAAGGGCCTAAAAATAAGATTAATTAGGCATCGTTTACTTTCAGCTATTCATCTACCTGCCATTCATTTACATATTAATAGGAAATGGAAGGACAATTAATTTACTTTCTCCTTTGGGCTCCCACATCTGGGTTCATCATCTTCTATTATAAACTGTACTGCAATATTACATTGTATAACCAGTATTTGAGTTGTGTCATTAAATGTTGCAGTGTGACTCTCACCAAACATTTAATTGCAATAAATTATCACGTACCTGTTCAACTAAATCTTCACCTCATGACCCACCTTAACCTTTGATACACACTCTTACACATATGCAGCTATATATAACAACCTCCTACATGTCTCCCATTCAACATTCACAGACCAACTAATATTATATTATGATTCTAGATGGCCAGAGCTCTTTTAAGCCCCTGGCTTTACATAAAACTGTAAATGAGTGAAAGATTACTGGGAAGCCTACTTTAAACAGCAGGAAGCCTCTAAGGCTGAGATTACACTCCTTTGCTTCCACTGAAAACATCCATTTACTTAAATGTTAATCTCACACAAATGGAAGCGATAAGAATGTGTTACATTATCATGCTAGAGGAGGCTTATAATGAGTTTAAAATAAGATGAAACAACAAACTGATGTAATGTGCTAACAAGTTGTATGTGTTTTTCTTTTGGCAAAAGTCTTTACACATTTCCTGTTAATTTGTTTTATATATAACAGATGATACATACTTGTAGAACTAATAGGGATGCTAATTTATACACGAAAGAACACTTACAGAATAGTCAGCCTCTTAGAAATGCAAGTGATTTCGTTGTTGGAGCTGGAATGAGCAGAGTGCAGTGAAGCACATTTGGATCACTGTAAAACCTTTAACATCTGGAAATGCTTCTGTTTTTTTCTGCTTGCATTATCAATTTTTAAAAAGATTCATATCTGTCTAATGCACGGTGTCGCTGTTTGTAACCCACGGCTGAAATGCCACCGACTGTACGTTTCCTGCAGGTCTCACACATTAGCGGCACCATTGCGTTTAGGTTTAGTGCAAGCCAGCTTTCAATACAAGCTTTTAGATTACAAAAGAGGTTAGAAGGTGTTAGAATATAATTATTAATTTTCCAGTACATATCAAGTTTCAAGTTTATGTTCATTAATCACGTTAATATTTTATAACTCCTATTTCAAACAGTGACAAGCAGGATCAATACTAAACATTCATCAGGTTACTGGCAACCCATCTAGGGTTAGGCTTAACCCTCATAATGTCCTCCGATTTCCATACACCTGTGGTCCTCAGGGGACAAAAATGTCCCAAGGACAGTCCCACATTAATCTTTACATTAAAATTGTTCTGTTAAACGCCTCAGGTGTTCCAAGCAGATGAAAATTCTACAAAAAAAAGTGGGGGGTGTTCGCCTAACCTCACCCTAGATACGTTGCCTGTGAGCTGGTGGATGCTATGAGGTTAACACCGGCACTCTCAACACCTCTGTTGTTATTCTTCACAGATACTCACTGTCTGCTGCAAGTCAGGGATCAAGACACGGATAACCAGTGAGTTTGTGTGAATGTCTTCCATGCGGTTCTGCGACGGCTCTGCAGTGGCCCTTATGGTCTCATAGATGGTTTCTTCACGGGAGCTCTCGGAGGCACAATCATCGGAGTAGTCGGAAAAGCTCTGGGCCATCTCATCCTCGCTGGAGGTGGAGCTTTGGGGCATAGTCAGAAGGCCCGGGGGATTCAGCTGGGACAGAGGAGCAAGCAGGAAATAATATCAGGCTCTTGCAAATAGCTGATTAAACAAACTAGGTATTTAAATTGAATAATCTCCTCCTGTTCCCAATAGACATCTTCTGTTATTTCATTCAGCCGTCAAAGACAGTGCATGCTATTTTGTCTCATGCATCTTGTGCTAACAGCTTGCACGGTGTGCTTCAGTAGTCCCAGAGGTACTAATGTCACTTAATATAGCCACAAAAATGGTTTGGCTCATTAGTGCTTACTGTATATCCCTAAAAGAACTTGAGGAGGGTGAAAACTGCACCTGAGAGCTAATCTACTCCCTATGGTCAAATGATCCACTTCTAAAAAGCTTTAGTTGAAGTGAGGTGTCAACATGGTGAATGGTTCATCTTATCAGTCACTGCCTCCAGCTGTGTTCTTGTAGGTGACTAATGAAGATAGTGAAATAATTGAATATATAATCAATTATTTAATTAATTTTAATTTCATTTTATTAATTAATTTTCAAATTAGAGACAGTGTGTGGAGATTTGGAGGTTAAATATTTTATATTAACAAGTAATATGCCCATACATCATTGACCTTAAACTGGCAAAAAAGTTGTATCTCTTCTTATAACAGGTAGCACAACATGTTAGTTTTTACAATTAGGTTAATCAGTTATTTTCTGTAAAAATAACCGATTAAAAAAGTACCCAACACTCATGCCGAACTATTCTCACTTGTTGGCATTAGAGGTTAGAGTTTTATCATAAGTACAAAACACAGACAGGAATTAAATGAATTGGTTTTTAAGTAAAACCTTCCCAACACATAACTTTTCTTCATTTCATTCATTTTAATCTAATCTATTACATAATACAAGCAAACCCCTGTAAGTCAAAATCTGAAGGTTATTGTTCAACATGGGATATGAACAAGATAAGATATGTGCATTTTACTCAACTTCTTTTCAGAGTGCATGATGTGCATTGAAGGACATATCCTGGTCAAAAATGACTCCAAGGTTTGTCACACTGTTAATGGAGGCTGAGGTAATGCCATCCAGAGTAAGAATCTTGTTAGATACCATATTTCTAAGATTTTCAGGGCCGAGTACAATAACCTCAGTTTGATCTGAATTAAGCAGCAGAAAGATAGAGGCCCATCCAGGTCTTTATGTCTTTAAGACATTCCTGCAGTTTAACTAATTGGTGTGTGTTATCTGGCTCGTTGGATAGATAAAGTTGGGTGTCATCTGCATAGCAGTGAAAATGTATACTATGTCTTCTGATGATACTGTCTAAGAGAAGCATGTATAATGTAAACAGAATTGGTCCTAGCACTGAACCCTGTGGAACACCGTATTTGACCTTAGAGTATGAAGAGGACTCTCCATTTACATGAACAAATTGCAGTCTATTAGATAGATATGATACAAACCACTGCAGCGCAGTACCTGTAATACCTACAGCATGCTCTAATCGCTGTAATAGAATATTATTTTCAACAGTATCGATCGCTGCACTGAGGTCTAGCAGGACAAGCACAGAGATGAGTCCACTGTCAGAGGCCATAAGAAGATCATTGGTAACCTTCACTAAAGCTGTTTCTGTACTGTGATGAGCTCTGAAACCTGACTGAAACTCTTCAAATAAGCCATTCCTCTGCAGATGATCTGTTAGCTGTTTGACAACTACTACCACTACTCCTGACAGCTGGTAGTCTTCTTTGGTTTTAACGACTCACCTATTTAAAACAATGATCTTGTAATTTGCAGTTATGTAGAAATGTAGAATCTTAAGCACCACTAATTAAAATATTTAAACACGTGTATATTTACATTTGCTTATAATTAACAAATATTTATGGGGTGTATGTATAATTTTGACTCTGTGTAAATTAGAGAAAATCCTAAATAAATTCAACTTGTACACCCAGTCCCTTTTTTTTTTTAAGTCATCAAGGATGTATGCTGTACAATCATGGAAAAACCCTGAATGTTAATTATGATGACATTCATGGCTATGATGAGTGAATGTAAATGTCTGACCGTATTACATTAGTAGAGATGTCCCAGATTTTATGACATTTACCACAGAAAAGCTGCCAGTTTCTATAAGCCTTCAGTGACGTGTAATGGATAGATTTGCCTTTTTCCAGATTACTTGAGTTCGTGTTCCCACTCATGATAACAGACAACTCGACATTGTATTCCTTGAGGATCTGAGACACGTTTTTAACAAAGAAGGATGAAAATAGGTGAGAAAAGATGAAGAATCAAGGTGAGACAGTTTTTAAAAATGGCAGTTTTATATCAGTGGGAAAAGCAACTCCTGATTTTATTTGCACATTTTCATTTTAGCGTCCTGCTGTGGACTTTATTCTGTAATGTGTATAATTTCCTCCCGTGCTTTCCCAGTCAGCATGTGGCCAATTATAAATGCACTCTAAGTGTCAGGTAATATGTGTGATGTTTGAGCATTCAAGTGGTACGAAGTACTGTGTGAATAAAAATATACTAAAAGAAAGACACAAAAGACAAGTCAAAACAGATGCTTAGAGGAAAGATATTAAGAGTTTATATTTGATCATTAGATTAAATGTGACATGGCTATAGTTTCATGGGAACCAATACATGCTGCATTTGTTGTTGACAGTTTATATACAGTGTTGTGAAAAAGCATTTGTCTCCACCCCAGGGAAAAGGGTAACACCTCCTGGGTCTGGGTGCTGTTTCCTCCTTCAGGGGCAGGGGTACCTAGACCTGGGGTATAGAGTATGTTTGGGGAGTGTGATTGGGTGTACAGTGTCTATTTTATGTCTGTTTCCACGTTGGGTGAGTGCTTAGTATTTGCATATGTGTGCATGGGGGTGGGAATGGATGTTCATTTCTGTGCGTGCCTGTTTGTCTGTGTCTATGTCAGGTCAGGGAGGATGGCATGTTTGCCCCCCCGTTGGTCCTCCTTGGACTCTTGCTCTCTGGGGGTCTCTGGATGCCTGGATCTCCTCTATACCTACTTCATGCCCTTGGGGATGACGCTACGGCTCCCTACACCCTCTAGAAGATCGTCTCATGAAGGAACCTTTTAAATACAAGTGCGCTCATGCTCACAGGTGTACACACGGGTGCTTGCAGATACAAACTACACCCTTTTTGGCTGCTACCTCAAAGCACACTGTGCACTGTTGATCTTACGCGTGATGTACAATAAGATTCAATATTTATTATTTACTGTTATATATACATAGACTATCGAGATGATGTTGTTTAGTATATTGCTCCTTTTTTTGTGCTTGTTTCCTTTTCCTTTTTTTTTTCTCTCTCTCTTAACAGGTGATGCAGGTGATTGATGTATATAT
>VUQR01024390.1:20121-31970 GCA_015108515.1 Hemichromis elongatus
CGACGGCGAGAGGTCTGAAACACCTCTGGTCGATCTCAGCGCTTCTCTGCTCTGGTCTGGTTATTCCTCTTCCTGTTTTGAATTTCAGTCCGATCTCATGACGCTCGTTTGTCTTTGTTTTTTTTTTTTTTTTTTTTATCATTTATACATCGTCACTTTTCATTTAAGGTGGGAAGGATTTTTCTCCATTCTTGCTGCTTTCCTCTCCGAGTTTCCCGGCACGTCCCTCTCCCTCGGTGTTGGAGCTGTGGAGTGGGAGTGACAGACACGAGTGATCTGTCTTCATCCTCAGATTTTGCTTTCTCTTTCTCCTCTGATCTCACATTTCACTCATTTCATTTCCTGTTTCTCATATTCCCTTTTCCCCATTTTTCCTTTCGCTCCATTGGTTCTTTCTTTTTTCCTTCCCCTGTTTTTTTTCCACACCACTCAGCACATGTGCTGTGTAATGTTTTGTCCCATACCTACCTCACAATGAAAAGACACACAAGCAGAGTGCAGGCAGACTGGAACATAAATATATTTTCACAGATGTACACATGTACAAAACTCCTGAATCAGGAGCACACACACACACTGCCAAAGGGCATACAGAAATCTTTCCACTACACACACACTCCCATAGAAATATGCTGCTGCACTCTGCTGGACAAAGCACATTAATACACCAGGGGTGTGTGCTGAAAAACAGCTGGTTGACCACACACCTGTCCACCTCCACTATGTCTGCCAGTCTGTGTGTGTCAGGGAGTAGGGACAGTGGTGGCCACAGGCTAAGTGTCCTGTGGTAGCTTGTGATCACACATATGAGAGGAGTGTACTTCCTGCACCTGAGTCTGAATATGCTTTTCTAACAGAAATGACAAACATCTTTCCAGATCGTTTTTTAAGCCTCGCTGTGAGATAGCTGTTTTGTCTGTCGCAGATGGGAAACATCTGACTATTTCTGGGATGACTTATCGTCTTTTTTAGTACCGTAAAGCCATAAATTCCAAATAACCTGGACTCTGGTCCCTTTTTTTTCCTCTTCTGTGCTTAAAAAGAACATGGACGAGCTGCTGCTTTGAATTTCTGTCATTCATTCCAAAGCAGATCTGATTTTATTGTTCCCTTACAGATCCGAAGTCTAAAAAAAGATAAAGATACGTCATAAAAAAGCATATTAACTCGTCTCTCATATTACAGATGAGTGATTCTTTAATGGTCTCAGCTCAGAAACTAACTGTGGAAACCACTCAGCCTGGATGTTTAAATTTGGCTCAGCTGGGATGATTCATTTCAAGGGAAATTCCAGTTCATCTTACACTTGTTTCTCATTTATAACATCTTGACCCAAGCTAACACAGAAGAAGAGAAGAGCAAACCTTCCCTGTATGTGTGCTGACTCAGCACGAGCATGAAGGAGAAAGGAAAGCAGAATGTCTCACTGCGTTATATCCAGTAGAACAATTTAACTATTGATCCCATATTTGACAAATTATTTTGTTACAGTAGTTGAATAAATCATAATAATAATAACAGCAGTGGAAGGAGTAATATTAGTAAGAACTGCATTGTATATATACACTCATCAGTCACTTTATTAGGTACACCTTGTTAGTACTGGGTTGGACATCTGCTTCTTCAGAGGTGCTTTCATTCTTCATGGCATAAATACAGTAAGGTGCTGGAAACATTCCTCAGAGATTTTGGTCATATTTACATGACAGCATCACACAGCTGCTGGAGATTTGTTGGTTTACATCCACGATATGAATTTTCCGTTCTACTACACCTTAAAGATGACTGTGGAAGGCATCTGAGTACAGAGTGTCCTTTATAACGTTCAAGAAATCAGTGTGAGATGATTTGAGCTTTGTGACCTGGGGGGGGGGGGTTATCACTACTAAAAGCAGCCATAGGAAGATGATACACTGTAGTCATAAAGCGATGGACATGCTCGGTAACAACACTCGGGGAGGCTGTGGTGTTTTTAACTAGGTTTGGTTGGTACTAAGGGGCCCAAAGTATGCCAAGAAAATATCCCTCACACCATTACGCCAGCAGCAGTTTGAACCTGATACAAGGCAGGATGGCTCCATGCTTTCGTGTCGTTATGCCTCACTCCAACGATACCATGTGACTGCTGCAGCAGATATCGAGGCTCTTCAGAATCACTTTAGTTTCCTGTTCCTAGCTGACGGAGGGATATCCAGAATATGCTTGAAAGTTTGATGTTCTTTGAGATCAGAGATGCCCTTTTGCATACTTCAGATGTAACAAGTGGTTATTTGTAGTAAAATCATTACGTACAGCTACTTTCAATACCCCATGTACAATTTTCTAGATTCACTGCTGCCTTGAGGTGATTTTCTGTAAACCTGAAGCAGTGTGGCCAGTCTCCTCTGGCATCTACAAAGCATTTTCAAGCAGTGCTCACTGGATATTTTCTTGTTTTCAGACTATTCTCTACAACCCTAGTATAGAAAATTTGTTTGTTTGTTTTTTTGTAATACTCAAACCAGATTGTTTGGCACAATTAATCACTGCATGTTCAGAGTCATTTAAATTGCATTTCTTCTCCATTCTGCAATCACTTGAATTGATTGATTTGACCACTGGATGGTGCAGGTGAGGAAACATCTGTACTTGGAGCATGAAACAAGTGAGTATGGTACCTTTTTTAATAATTTACTGGCTCATGTACATCTTATACATATTCATCATCTCTGAGACTCATATTAAAACCACTCAGTTGCTATATGCGGAAATCATTACACAGAGTCAAAACTACTAATATACATCTGCAGTGTTCAGTGTTTGTTTGTAGATGTTTGTCCAAACATCTACAGTTAAAAATCCAGCACATCTGTGTCCGATGTGGGCACAGACCAGTAGTACCAGTGACTAGAAACAGTTTCTACAGTCATTGAGTAGTACAGATGTGTACAATCACAGTGTTTGTCGCCATCTAGTGGTTGATTAGTTCATTCACTTTATTTACCATCAGTAAGACAAACGTTTTAGAAAAAAGCAGTATCACAGGGAGAACATGCAAACCCCACAAAAGAGACTATTGAATACACCTTCAACCTTCAAAGTCTATTTGAAAGATTCGATCTGAAGTGTTCTGGACACTATAGATAAGATTCACAGAGCTACTGCCAGCTCACTTTCAAAACTGTCCCATGATCTATGTGATTATTTATGATATTTCCTGTTCCTATGTTAAAAACATTGCAACTTTCTAATCTGTTGAATATAAAGTTGCAAATGTAGTTTTGAAGGTTATGGAGGTCCTTATAATAGTGGCACTTATTTTTTTATTTTTTTTTATTACAGAGTGAATGTTATATGAGATAATTATGACAGACAGAAAATCGTGAGTGTCTCCACTGAGTTCCATTTTTGACACTGAGCGTGCACTTCACCTGTGACTGTGTTCCTCACATACCCTTGTACTGAAGGGACTTTCCTTTGTGTTTCTCAAAGCCTGGATCTCAGATCTGTTCCACCAGTTGTTGATTTCAGCTCATAGCTCTGAGTGTGTTCATAAAATTTTTGGCAGTTTGTGGAGGAGTAAAAGGTCAATTCTTCCTCATTTTGCTTTGTCAAACTTGCTCTTTTCCAAGAACCACAGTGAGAGAGAAAGATTTTTTTCTCCCTGTGTGAGCTCCTCTATGGAACCTTTCCAAAGCTTAAATAGCTACAGAAGAGGATGCCGGGTAAAGTCCGAGCTCAGGGGGGGGTGTGACATTGGTCTCCTCAATGTCCTCAGTCTGGTCACTAAACAGAACAAAACAAACCTTTATCCAGTGAGCATGTGTGCATGTGGTCCTAATTCTGCTGCTAGTTTGACTGATGACTTTCAAACTTGTGACTCATTCATGTGACATATTGTCCGCACATGATGGCGAGGTGGAAGGTAGAAGGGACATGCAACGTTTCCTCACCGACAAAAAGCTCCCACTGCGATCAAGCCTTAACCTGCTCCCAGATGTTCATATAGGGAACATCTGGCGGGCCTCAACAACACATAGGGTCAGCCTACAAGACAACAAAGTGGTCTCATAACTAATAACTAATTTACATGTCCGACCCATTCCCCACACACACTTATGACTGTCTTCTTTTGTCATTCTTTGTTACCTGCTGGTTCATTCTGCTGATAAGCACAAAAGCAGCTCAGTTCATTTCCAGCTGAACCAAACTCAACTCTACGTAAAGTGGCACTCTTTTTTTTTTTTCAATTTGATTTGGTTTAGCTTGGCTGGACACAGAACTAAAAAAAAAAACATAAACCTAAATCTTTCTTAGCTTAACTGCTGACACACCAAGAAGAAGACAGTCTCCAAAACTGCTAACACAGAGACACAAAGCTGGTAAGAGTGCGAGATATTTATTATTATAGTTGATTTAAGATCTTTCTTTCCTGATTTTAGTGAACAATAAAACCTGCTCTAGTATGTCAAATCCTGTGCTATGACATGATTTCAGAGTTTGTACTAGATCAATATTACAGCAGTCCATAAGGACAGCACAAAGGAAGTATCTGCACGTGAGCAGAGCGAGGTAAGCCCACTCTGCTTAATTCTCTTTCTCCAAATGCTACTCATTCAACAGTCAACAATTCAGTACAACACGTGCCTCTGTGTAGCACTGTAAAATAAAGCTAACACGGAAACTGCAGTTACCCTGGGGAAAGACCTGCACATGGCCTCACATGAGCCTTGCTTGTTGCACTTACCAAAAAGCTGGAATGCTGTGCAAAATGTAAATCACATCGAGTAAATTAGAGAACAAAAAGTTAAAAAACAAATCAAAAAAACAGAATGCAATGATCTGCAAATCTCATAAACCCTTCTTTAGTGCACAATAGACCACAGAAAACATATCAAATGTTTGAACTGAGACATTTTTACTACTTCATAAAAAATATTTGCTCATTTTGTATTCGATGGAGGCAAAACATCTCGTAAAAGTTGGGACTGGGTCATGTTTATTACTGTGTACCCTTTCGTCTTTATCATTAGCCTGTAATCGTCTCTGGACATGAGAAGAGTTGTCCCATTGTTGTCTGATAGAGGATTTTAGCTGCTCCACAGTCCGGGGCTTTCTTCTTTTTTTTTTGCGCTTTTAGTCTCGATAAGCACCGAATGCTTTCAAAGCCATGCTGTTGTAATAGATTCAGTGTGTGGTTTAACATTGTCTTGCTGCAATATGCAAGGCCTTCTCTCAAAACAATGTGGTCTGAATGAGCGCATATGTTGCTCTAAAGCTTGTGTTTACCTTTACCTTGTAATGATGGAGCCTTTCCAGATGTGCAAGCTGCCAGTTTATAACTTGGGATTCTAAATTACCCATGGGTGTGAATGGTTCTCTGTCTCCGTGTGAGCTCCGCAACTGGTGACCTGTCCAGGGTGTTGCCTGCCTCTTACCCTGCAGTAGCTGGGTAAGAGGCAGATAATTGCAACAGAATGGATGGTCAAATGTGAAAAAAAAGAGCCTTTATTAAGTTGGAGTGCATTTTTTTTAACACAGCATGATTTTAAAATGAGGAAATAGAGGTCTAATTAGGGAGGTGTTAAAGTTCTGACTTCGTGGATTTTGTTTAACCTTAACTATTGGCACTACATCTCGTTAGAGGAAAAACCTGCATAACTGAATTCAATAAATAAAAACAAAGTAAGAATAACGGTGACGGTGTCATGAGTGAAGTCCTTAAGGAGGTGTGAGGAGGAAGGTGTGAAAGAAGATAATTTGAAGGAAAGAAAGGAGTGAAACGAGATGAAGAGTAGGTGGGAGTGTTGTGTTGGTGCGACCCAGGTTATTCATCTCTATTTATCTTTCACACCGAGGAGACAAACCAGATTAAACACGAGCGCCAGCCTGCGACAGCAGGAGGGAGAGACAAACACATCTCAGCATCTGTAAGTCTTGGTGGCAGGTTTTCATTTTTATACACAGACAATAACGCATCAGCAAAACCAAAACCTCAGCGGGTCTGGAAAAAAAACACAAAGGACATCACGACAAGAGAGAGCACGCTGCACATACGTCAGAGGCACACACACACGTGGCCACGCTTGTTTTGTATTAACAGCAGAGCTTTAGTGCGAACACAGGTGCTGCAGCCACCCGATGGTCTCAGAAAGATGGGAATATCAGCTGCTGTTTAAACTTCCCTAACTGATCTGGGGTCAGTGTTCATTAGCAGCCACAGGAACATCGAGCGAGTACTCGTGCAGTCTTTATTTTGATTCTTCTCAGAAATGATTTTCTTTCAATTTCTTTTGTTCTTTTGGCCACATTCACTGTGGTGCACACAATGACACCAAATGACTCAGTGACTGCTTGTCTCCATTTGAATAGTCTTAATGACTTGAAAGAACAATGACTCACACGATGCTCCCTGAAGACAATAGTTTGCTTAAAACATAATGACAGCTCAATTATTTATAATAAATATATTTAATTCTACAGCAAACCTGCATTGTTGGTAATAAAGCTGCAATAATGTCTCTTGATAGCCATGAAGCATTCACAATGTAGTCTATTCATGTTTCTCTACACAAACGGAGCATTTGCCATCTTCCCGGACATGAATCCACAGGGGTTTGTACGGTGGCCCTGAGAGGTCAAACGCACTGCAGCGTAAGAAAACACCAGCAAATAAAAAAAAAAACCACTGCAAAAGCACACCAAACAGAATGGGAGTGAAATAAAACAAAACTGGTGGTGGTTATCAGCTCGGTGAGTTAACTCAGAGTTTCTCCTGCATGTTCCTGTAATAGGGATGGCATTGGAAACATGACCGATCACAAACACACATAAACGCACTTGTTTTTATCTTCCTTTTTAAACATGGTTGTTTTTACAGAGGAATGAAGTATACTATGAGTAAAAATATGAACAGGTTTAACATAATACAGACTGAAGGCAACAGAGCTGCTGTAGGCAAATCAGAGATAGGAGTTTGTGCAAAGGTACTATAAAATCAAGCCTATTTAGAGCCTGGAAAGAAAGATGTGAAAATGCTGACTGAACAAATTATCAGTATTAACAATATTACAACTTTGTCATTAATACACAGGAGAATCAGATTATAACAGGGATCAAAGTTAGGAAGGAATACAGCTGCACCTATGAATACATTATTGTTATTATTGCTCATCAAGGAAAAACAAAAATTGCTCATACATACATGAGGAACCAGTAAAACTGGATTTATACTACTAATTAATTCCTATGACTTTTGACCATATGTGGAAAATGCAACGAGTATGTATGTATGTATACTACACTATGACCCAATGCTCAATCACATATTTATGTCCAAAACACTGATCACATTAAATGATCACATGTAAATTTTCTGTGTAGTCTTGTTATATAAGTAATATGTAAAATGATACATTTAATGGAACCTGGTCAAATTAAACTTACTTGACTGGTACATCCTGTTTATACTCAGCACTTTTTCCTCAATAATTAATTATTTGGATAAATAAACCTTTGATTTTTATATTTCAGTTATTCAGAATTATTGCTTCATCTTGATGAAGAATCTTTTGATGAAGGTTAGCAAATGATTGCTGTCTAATTTATAAACAGACACCGAGAGACTGGAAACACAAACAATCTGAGTCGGTCTGTTTCTATTAGCACATCTCGTCTGATGAGTCTCTGGTGACAACAGGTGAGTCTGAATTTAGTGCGAATTTCGGTTTATGTACACAACAACAGATTTACAATGTTGCTACATTTTTTTTTTTACAGTTATTCACTCCATTGTTACAAACAGATTGGATGTAACTGCCAACTTGACCCCATTCACCATAGCAGACTGACTGCCTTATTGCAGTTTTATATCCGTTTGTCGACTGGTGTCAGGAAGTGACCGCGACAGATCGTAGACCTGGTTTCTGTTTACGAAGCAACCATTTCAAGGGCAACAAAGTCATGAGTTTATATTATTACATAATTAATATATGATATTAATATTATCTCTAATGTGAACCTCTGGTTTTTCTAAAATGACAACAACAGGAAACATTAGACTCCATGTTTTTTCTGTCTTTTTGTGTGCGTTTCTTTCTGTGTCTTGTTCTGTTTGTATATGTGCTCTGTCTTTCAGCTGTTACAACCAAATTTCCCCTTCTGGGACAGTTAAAGGATTATTCTATTCTTCTATTTAATAGTACTACATGGAATCAAATGTCAGTGTAACTTTATCAGTGGCATTAAATGAATCTCAAAATATTTTCACTTTCCCGTTTTTGATAAATGGTAGAAAATTATTCCACCTGAAGTCCAAATTGTACTGAGCAATTTTCTCCAAAGTATTAGTTCTTGGCTGTAATAATTTAATACACTCCCACTTGTCTACTTTGATTGTGGCTCTTATTCACACTCTGAAAAATGTGTCAGTTTAGTTATTTTACTAGCCAGTCTACACAGTTCCCCACAATTTGGTATCTTTTTAAACTTTGGAATCTCCAGTAATCCATTTCCATGGATTGCCATCCTGTAGCAACTGCGTCACTATTTGTGGATGCAATTCTGAATTTCTCCTCCAGATAGTCTGCATGGATTTTGAACTGTTAAAGAAGTTAATGGGAATTTGTGCACCAAAGATTTGATCCATGCATGAGTTTGTAAGTAATGGCACAAGCTGGACGAAAAAGATTCCATTTGGAATTTTTTAATTAGAAAAATTACATATGTGTAGTTCTTTGAAATATGCGTTAGGAAAAAACTTTACATGGGGCTGATTATCAGGTCACTGAAATGACTTTTGAGAGTGTGAGCTAGGCTCATCAATATTTTACCACTGCTGCCCTCTGCTGTGAACAGCTGAACTGACATTTTAAATCACAGCCCTAAAATGTGGATTTACAGTGTTTAATCGGCCGTATATGCACTCACCAGCGTTATATAGCCTCATAAAATAGTTCCTGCCTCACTGCCACAGCGAAAGCCTTTCACACCATAAAGACCCTTTTGAGTCCAGTCCTGCCCCTGTAAAGCTATTCACAAAACACACAGCCTACCTGCTCCACTTCCACACTTTCAAGGCTAATACGTCACTCAAGGGCACTACAGCAGAAAAAAATAAACTTTCTTTCTGAATGTTTTCTGTGTGTGTGTGAGCTAACCTTCAGGCACCCTCTGCACACACACAAGCGAGTCCAGCTGTATCTGAAGAAAAAGCAGAAAAAGTTGCAGAAACTCAGTTTCTATCATATCAAAAGGATTTTGACTGTAATTTTTTTGGAAATTCAGCTTTGTGTTTAGACTGTGCCTCAAGCAACGAAACACCCTCTGGGGTTAAGGATGAAAGAGAAGCACTTGATGATGTATCTATCTATAGTTATATATGGCAAAGAAAGTGCATAAAGCCCTTTTAAGGAGAACAAAAGTTTGCTTTTTGACCTTCTCTCTTTACAAAACTTCCGAGTATGACTGACAAGGTCACCAACACGACTCCTTTATGTTCTCTCAGGTAGCTGATCTTTGCTGCCATTTTGGATTTTGCAAGGTTATGTCTGTTTGCTGTGTAAATATCATATTAATCTAAAATTTCTTTTGAAAAGACTTTGATTTGAGGCCTAGCAACACCATTACAGCAGAACGGTAGGTTCTTTTGAGTAGTACCTTTTGACAGACAAACATGCAGTGGGGATGACTGAAGTGATTGTATATGAGAAATATATATCTGCAACCCATAGATTACTAAAGGACATTAACAGATGCATTTCAGTGTCATTTATGTGAGCACGTGTTTGTTCTACAGCTGATAACCATTCAACACATCCTGATGCTAAACATTATGCTGCTGCCGTCCAGCAGCTATAGCTACTGTAATAAAACTTAGCCTTTCACATATCTGTTCCAAGCATCCCCGATGGCCTTGATTTCTGGGAAAGCACCGGGCTTTCTTCTCAATTGCTGGTGTGACAAAACCTAAAATCCGACTCAGAAATAACGGGTATCAAGACAGTGGTTATCACCTTTAGCCCAGGTTTTAAAAGAAATATGTTAATATATGCATACCACCACTCAGTGGAGCTGCTGTATCTTTCTAATGTGACAGCTTTGTATTAGAACTCTGAAACTTTAAACTGCATGCACCTGAACATTGCAGGTTATCACTGTGCTCAGCACTGACTCTGCCCCATAGCCTAAAGACAGAGACGGTAAAAAAAATGCTTTAGTTTGTCAATTCATTTTTTTAGCATAATTACTATGATGACCTAGCCAAGTATAAAGTGATGGCAGTGAAAACTGTGACTTAAGGCTCAGCTCAACATACATCTTCCATATCTCTATATACAGAGCTGTTCTTGCAAAAGTGGAAAGCTGTACAAAATTAAGTTAACATTTCTAGTTTTGGTTGTTTTGCATCTCTAATCTTGTCTTTTCTGAAGTGTAGTTTTTTCCTGCTGCTCAGTGGAGCACAGACGCTACACCTTAAATACAGTGAAAGGCTGAGGAATTATGGGCCTCACTCATTTTTTTTTTTGACAACTTTATTTATTTATTTTCAATTTAACAAAAATACAGTAAAATATAACTGGCATTGTGATTACAAAAATGCAATTGTGAAACAGGTGGCGCCTCACAGTGGCAAACCAGTTGAATGCAGGAAAATGTATAATCTGGACACAAACAAGAAATAAACAGAACCTTTTTTTTATTATTATTATTATTTTGCTTCCAGGTTGAAAACTATAAGTGGAATAAAAAATGAGAATTTGAGGAGGCAAGTTGATCACATTTCTGCCGTTAAAAACGAAACCAACAGAACAAAGTATTTCCAATTTGTTTTAATGCGTCTATACTATAATAGTATGTAACCATTGCCACTTGAGGATTTAATATTGTTTTTGTATATTTGTGTATAACAAAGAATTTTAAGTGAATGTAGCTTCGGGTGAATTTTAAGCACCTGTGATGAACCATGTCCCTGTGCATGAAATGACAACAAAGAAAACAGGACAAAGAGTTTGTGTCGTCACCACAGAGAGGAGGAAATGTAATTCGTGTGTTATCGCAATGGCAACCGACTCTCATTGCTGACCTCAGTGTCATGGATTTTGGCGAATCGCAGAATGTTGTTGACCAGTTGTTGAAAAATATAAATTTTTTAACGGACTCAGTGTCCACCTCTGATTTCTCCAGAGCAGTAAGGTGCAGACATGTAGCAAGTGAACAGACTACTGAAGCTAAGTTTGCTGAAAACACTGTGAGCACTGTTTTCTCCATTTTTGTTTTCTGATTCAGTGTGAAATGAATGCTCAGTGGTGTTTTGATGCTGGCTGGCTGTGAGAGAAAACTGTTTTAAAAAGACGGGATATGCCAGAAGACTCGCATACTTTGTGGATGTATTCTGAAAATTGGGTTTAGTGTTTTCAGGGTTAAGAAAAAGGGGATATCTTCCAAGAAACCAGCAACCCCCTCTTCCATCTCCTCTCCTTCCCCCTGCGTGCATTTAACTTCTTTGCCTGTGATTAGTAACGCAGATGTGGCATCTTTTATTCATGGACGAGGACTGATTACCAACACGACAGTTATGCAGAGCTGTTTCACAAAGGAGCACTAAAGAGTCGTGATTACAATTAAGTTGCTGTCTTTCATTTGACAGAAGGACTCCAATTGGGTTTTTATGGCTGACATTTTATAATAACCATAATGGTAAACTGATAGTTATCAGGTAGCTATACTTACGATCTATACTGATATTTAGTTTATTATGATACCATGGTGTCAAATGCTGCTGTTTGTAGTCAAGGCCTCTCACGTGTTAGAGATATGCAAGTATCTCAGTAATGAGACCATTTGCTCTTGGAGTCAAATCACAATCTTTT
>VUQR01024398.1:14918-33623 GCA_015108515.1 Hemichromis elongatus
GTTTCTACTCTGTATTTTGAAGCTTGCCACCTTGTTGTTTTTAGTCCCATTAATGCAATTCCTCCAAAAAAAGCTCAAACAGCACAAACACAGTAGAGTGGTACAGTTTAGCAACTCCAATGAGCAAATATGAGGCCTGGCGCACACCTACAGCTCCCCCTATCAGTCAATCACAGCAGCACTTATAGTGGGGCGGGGGCTGTCAATCAAGCCCCAAACTATAAAACATCCTCATTTCTGCTGTAAAGCTGGACATTTTAAGATGGAAGTCTATGGGATCTGCCTCACTTTAGAAGTGAATTTCAAATGGCCAGATGAGGAACTGCAGCTTTTGGATGCTTCCACAGTGGCTTAATTTTTCACTCCTGAGATGGCGGTACAGAAGAGAGTTTGCAAACCTGTTCAGATAACAAAAATATGTTCTTTTGTTTTTCTAAACAAAACAGAACAAATGAGAGCGGACATAACAACTAACAATGTCTTTGCATGTTTAAAAAATTTAATAAAGAAACAAAAATAAAAACAAACAGGGACAAAGGTAGTTAAATGAATAGACATTGTATGTCTGAAATGTTAAGCTGATCTTTCTCCTCTGAGAAATATAATTTTAAGCTTCCTTTTATAAATATCTCACATATTGTGTCATGTCAGTGCGTTTTAAGCTGTTTTCTTTCATTTCACACTTGCATTCAGTGTGTAGTGGTGGAAACATCTGTGAAAAACATCAAGGTAGGAAATTTAAAAATAAATCAGCAGATTTAAAGTAGCGAGGTTAACTGGGTTAGCCGTGTCACGTATTATGCTGTGTGTTTTTAGCTCTATTGTTGGTTTCTGGTCACGAGTTCCAGCTTAGAGACACAATGTGTAGTTTTTGGGGGGTTGGTTTGTATGGCTAACCCTCTTAGCGATTTGTAAAGAGAGGCTTTAGAAACTGGGCTCTTACCTCGGTGTCCTGTGGTGCGAACACCATTTCCAGCACTTTGACAAAACTGAGAAAATGTTTGAGGCAGTCTTCAGTGCCGATACACAGATCACAGACCCACAAACAGACTCTAAGCAAGCAGTCGGTGTGTTTTATATGATGAAGATACATTCATGATACATTCAGGTGTGTGTGTGTTTAACCTGTGTGTGTGTGTGTGTTTCTCCTCAGGTCTCTCCTGCAGCAGCTGCAGTCTCTTCAGGCAGCCGTGGCAGGAAAAGTTTCCAAGTCCTGCAGGATGGTCGGCACCCAGACATCATCATGCTTAATGGTACATGTGGTTGTGTGTGTGTGTATGTGTTTGTGTGTATTAAACGAGATTGTGCTGATGAAATATTGATTAAAATATTAAATTAGAAACATCTGCTCCAATCATTCATTAGCAGCGTAGCATTATGTGTGATTCATAATTTATTTACCTCTCCCTCCCTTCCTCTCTCTCCACCCTTCTTCTTCTTCTCTTTGTGTTTGTCTCTATGTAGGTGGTTGTGTTGTGTTTTGCATTGTTTTTGGGGAGTTTTTATCCCAGCAGCTTCACGCCACGCTCCACAATCACAGAAACAGGCCTCGCTTCCAAACAGCTGGATGTCAAAGAGTCCTACACAGCTACAGGTAGTCACACTCACCGCTGTAGACATGTTTAGTACACCTTACTCGGCGTAGTTACAGTGCTATGTACCAAAATGGATGAACAGTTTTAATTTAATTATGTATAAAGTGAATGCAAAAATATTGCAAAATATTGTTGGACGGTTAAATAGTAATGTAAATAGAAGAGGAAAGTCTGAATATATCGTACTTGACATAGTCGGGTTTTCTCAATGAAAATAAAACTGAAGAAGACAAATAAATACCTCAGATCTTTTTCAAAGATGTTTGTTAAACAGCTTTTTGCTAATAGTGCAGATTGATGAACTTTAGAAAAGTTG
This sequence comes from Hemichromis elongatus, assembly GCA_015108515.1. NCBI lineage: Eukaryota > Metazoa > Chordata > Actinopteri > Cichliformes > Cichlidae > Hemichromis > Hemichromis elongatus. Next base: position 16,830 of record VUQR01024398.1, read on the forward strand.
ATGTCATTTTGTGTTCCCGACTTTTTCCTGCTTCCACAAAAACCCCATACATTTGTACCGCTCCAACGCCTCTCAATTAGAGGCTTGGAGCATGGTTATGCTGATACTTTGCTTACACAGAAATGTTTACATTTTCCGTGTTTTTATGCACGTGGAGCTGAGACGGGCGACCAAAGTGTTCCACTCTTTTGGAAGTGGACACACACCCACAGTTAGGCTACGTCCACACTAATGCATTTTCAAACGAAAACGCATCGTTTTGTCTCCGTTTTGGCCTCCCCTCCACACTGAGATGGAGTTTCTGGTCAGGGATACGCTCTTCGAAAACGCATACATTTGGAGATGGAGCGTTTTGGCGTAGCGTGGACGGCCAAACCGGAGACTTTTAAAAACGATGACGTATGTTAGTCATATGATGCAGTCATGTGACCACTTCAACCAAGATGGTCAGACGGCATCGTACAGCAGTTGTTTTGTTTGCTCAAAGTGTTTAGTGGCCCTATTGAAGATTAATATGTACTAATTTGTGACTCGAAGCAACAACTCCACCTCATTATCATTCCATTTGAAACATTCGGTGCTTTTTCTCGCCATTTCGCCGCCTGTTTTAAAGATCCAGAAAGTAAATAAACAACAGATGGAAATGACACAGGTCAAATCGTCTTACGTTTCGCGCATGCGCGGTACTGGAACATAAGCGTTTTGCCCCGATTTAATGTGGACGCACAACTGTGTGAAAAAAGACTCAAAACGATAGTGTGGATGCGTAGCGTTTCTAGGCGAAAGCTCAGTTTTCCGATCTATCCGGACTAGTGTGGACGTAGCCTTAGAGTCACCTTTCCTGGTGTTTTCAGCTTAAGTGACCTGCCCTGCTGTTTCCATTGTAATGAATCATTAGTTCCCAGCTATTAAACTTTGGTGGTCCATTATAACATTTCTGCTAATCAGATGCCTCCCACAGCTACAGAGACTGATTAGTGGCGTTGACCTTTCACTGCATCCTCTCTGCTTCCTCCCACATGCACGCACTTTTTCTTTTGTTAGCGAAACCAGATATAATTTCCTTAACAATCAATTTCAGTTTCCTCTCCCATCCTGCCCACTCGCACACATACACAAATCGACAGGCTGCACAGTCTTTTCACCAAGTAGACAATAACATGTGGCGTTACACAGTTATAAAGTGTGTGTGGGCTGGTGTGTGAGTGATTGTGGAACTTTAAAAATTACTTTCCTCACACCACACAGTCCTGCTTTCTCCTCACAAATATTAGGCACTAATAAGCACTTCCGCCCAACTTTTAGTCAAGTCGAGGAGTCTGTTGTCGACTTTTGAGGACGAGCAGCCGCACCTCCTCGGGCTGGGCGGGGAATATCCCGACCAATGGGAGGACACGCCAGCAGTCGTGATGGCAGCGTGGCGTCGTTCAGAGCAGCAGAAACTCGGGGTTGAGCCAACGAGGATGGAAACACACCCGCCTTTCAGGAATAAAAGCAACGACACACAGACACCAAAAAACCTGCTCCTTGACCTGCACAGGTAAACACAAAGCACGATGAGGAATATGATGATGATGATGATGATGGGAATGAGAATAAAAAGAATACCTGAACCCTATCAAAGGCAGGAGTCCACCCAGTTTAACTTTCTCAATAAGATTAAAACCTCACTTTTCTCACAAATTTACCACAGATACAATTTTAATTATGATGCTTGCGTAAACACAGATAACCATGACCTGTAATAAATAACACGACCTCCTCTCAGCACATTAGGAGTCTTGTTTTATTCACAAATCTTCAGTCTTGTATGGCAAGCATCAACATTAGCCTCTATGTCAAACTGTTGAATAGAGGCAGGCGGATCGATGTTTGCCTGCAGAGTACTAACCTGCGTGCATATAAAACCAGAGAAGATGGAGCATGGGTCATTGGTCCTCAGTTGCTATCCTAGTTTTGGTTCATTAATTAGGTTGGGTTTTGGTTATTGTAGTTTTGTTTACTAATCTTAGTTTAGTGGAGAAGCCTGAAACCAGACGCCTGTTTTGTGGTTGTATATGTGTGTGGCCTTCCTCTCCTCGCTGTTTATAACCCAGTCAGACACATCAGGTCATCAGGTGCAGATCTTTTCAATGTTCCTAGAATCAGACCCAAGTGTGCTGAGGGGGCCTTCAGTTACTGTGGTCCTGTTCTTTGGAACAAGCTGCCTGCTGACCTGAGATCAATTACATCTGTGCTGACATTCAAAAGCAGACTCAGAGCCTTTCTGCTCACAAAGACCTACACTCAATACCTGTATGTGTGTGTTTTCATGTATTATTTTGCTGCTTTCACTGCTTTAAGGCATTGAAAACCTACACAGGTTTTTGTGTTTTTATTTTCTGTTAAGCACATTGAGTTTAAGTAGAATGAAATGTGCTATATAAGTTAAAATTGACATTTTTGTTTGTTGTTGCGGAGGCCCTTAGTTATGTTTCGTCTTTGTATGTTTGGATGGTTAAGGGTTTGTTGAACTGCAGCAAAGTTGTGGCGTCTAACATGGAGAAGACCTTATTGTAGTGAACTGAATCTCATAAAGTTATGCTGTGTTTCTCAGATCTCTGGAGCAGAGGACGAACGAGAGCAGAAGTAAAGTGATAGAGCTGGAGAGAACAGTCAACGAGACCTCCTGAGATTTAAATACGTACAAAACCCCCCCAATTCTTCCTCGTTTAGTCCCCACGATGACCTTTGACCCCCCCCCTACCATCCCCTCTCTGGAGCATGGTTCAGTGTCCTGGAGCAAACCTCATATAGAAGCTTCCACTGCTGATATTTTAAGGTCATTCTTTTTAATGCCATCTCTGCTAAATCGGATACACTGTAATGGTAGGAATAATAAAACAGTAGAGAGGCACTGGTTGCCTTAATTTCTGAAGTAAAGTTGCACTGAATAGTTTTCCACGAGTCAACTTACCAGTTGTAGTTGTTTTAATTGATCCGGCTCGAGACACTGTGTTTAAAAATCACACTTGGAGAATTTCAAAGAGAGTGTGGCATTTATTCGAGGGGTAATTATATTAAAATATGACATGTGAGGCTTTTTACAGGACACTGATGAGAACCTTTTATATTTATAGACACTTTTGTTGATGTTTTTTTTTTTCAAAATTTATTGCTCTTTATTGCTATTAAATGTTTTTATTTCATTCCAGTAATGCATCAGCCCATTTTTATACTTGTTTGTGTTCATACTGTGTTTTGTCTTTTTATTTTTATTGTACTCTTTTTATATATTGTTCTTTTCCTTTTTTTTTCTTTTCGAGGGCCTAGCTTAGGGTTCCTGCACTCATTGGCAAAGATTTTTAACTGGTTTAACAAAAATTCAATCTGCACTCACATCTGAGATGACTGAAATGTTAAAACTCACCCTCAGGTGGGTTATTCTGGCTCATATTTGGCATGTGGGGACCCTGTTAGCTGGTCTTTGGTTCTTTTTGTATGACAGTCACCGTGTGCCAGTCAGAAGCTGATATTTCAGACGTGGTTTCCTGAAAACCTATTTTAGTTTTGTTTCTTTATTGGTCATGTTTGCCCATTCGACTACAAAATACAAAGAGCTAGCTGAGATGATTGATACCACTGTCATACCTGCATGTTTAACATTGAGCTGAAGCTAAGCTAACTGCTTCATATTTACTGCTTCGACAATGCTGGTCTTACTCTGGCACTGAGCATCGTCTAGTGAGGTTTCAGCATACTTTGAAAGTTTAGCTCAGTAACTGCAGTGCACATCTGAAAGCAGCTATGAATGGTATCGAACTCATCGCACTCTTGATATAACATCAGATTGGAAAAAAACCCAAAACAACAGCATGTGATTGGACATTTAAAAGTACGATGAAACCACGGATTCAGTTTCTGTATCATGTTTTTTTGTTGTTGTTTTTGTCTTAAATCCTGCAACACTTTTGCCTTGCACACTTTAGCTGTCAGCTCCAGGAGTCTTTCACAGCTACTTTACAGCATTTGCCAAAAATATTTCTTTCGAGAAATGAAAAAAAAAAGTTTATATTTTTGTAAATATGAGTTGTTAATAAATGAGAACGTCTAAATGTGTCTGGGATCTGTAGTTTTTGAACCAATCCATTATTCATTCTGACTCTATTTTGGGCTCTGTGCTGTTGATAAATTATGAACGTAAGACGTCTTAGCTGCAGGCTTTGTCCTGACTTTCTGTTTAGTTTAATTCCAGATCACAGTGACTTTAAAATGTCTTAACTGTCCACCTCAAGTGTGTTACAGATGGGTTTTACATGTCTGAGCTTTGCTGTCATCAGCTGTCTGATACGAGTCAGTCACAAAGGTTCTTTAAATTCTGTTCCTGATTGTTATTTGTTATCCAGAACAGGATTAAAAGCAACAGTTTTTTAACCAATTTACAGACTGTAAAGCAAAAATTTGTATTCGAAGCTTTGTGGATATCAAGAAATGGATATGTCCGTTTTCAGTGACGCTCTTTACACATTTCTCACTGCCAGGTTTGTAAATGTTAGGAACAGAAAGCTCATCAGAGACTGGAGATGAGCACACTGCCCTTTTGTTACGCCAGAAAACTTTTTTCCAAATAAAATTGAATTTCCTTGCTGCTCCTGTCTAAAACCAGCCTTTCTGTCTTTATGCTTTCAAACAAATAAAGTATTTTCCTTAGTAAAAGCATAATATTCACGAGTTTGTGTTTTTATTTATTCGTTCTTTTTCAGTCTCTGATGTCGATGGTGTCATTCGCTTAAATCGAGAGTCATTGTTTTTTGCCCTCTTGCAGAAAGTGTGCTGAGATAAGTGCTAGCATGGTATAAATATACTGTACCACCTCAACCAGTTTGATCACAACAGTATTACCGAATCTACAACCAGAGTTACATACTGGTTGAATGATGCTGATGCTAATTCTGGGCTATCACCAGTAACTTACTCAGTATGTGCTGTATGTTGTACAGTGTTTACTGATTTAATCAATTTGATTTATAAAAGAGAAATAAATAAATAGATGGGGTAATTAAGAAAAGGTATCGTGACTTATTTAGCTCCATAGTAAGTTGCCCAAAGATACAGTTATAGTAGTTTTTTTTCTTAACTTGAACCAGAATGATGGGTGGAGAAAAGCTCATGATATGAAGCACATCATCTATCAAACATGGCGGAGTGTTATGGCATGGGCTTGTATGGATGCCAATGAAGATAGGTCGTTAGATTTATCGACGATGCGACTGCTGATAGCAGCAACATTTTGAACGGTGAAGTGTACAAGGCAAACATCCAAGAGTTTCTCAAGGCAAAGAAATGAGATATTCTACAACGGACAAGTCAGTGACCTGATCTCAAACCAGCAGAGCAGCTTTTCAGTTAGTGAAGATAAATCTGAAGGCTGATCGACTTGTTTGCGGGTCGATTTAGTGTTGTCCTAAAACCTACGTAGCTAACTATATGAAGAATTCTGGCTGATGTATCAATATGGACATTTCACTGCCGAGAAGTCTCAAAAAGCTGATATCAGTTTGGCACTGTCTGAAAACAAACAAATATGTTTTTAAAAAAAGAAGTATAAATCCAGATATTTAAATACATAAAATCAAAGGCTTTACTCTATTAAGTAAAGGTCATTTGTTTAAAATAAACTTCAACAACACAGATGCTTGAAACTCTGTGGGAAAACACATTCATTTAGTGCTATAGCTCAAAACAGCCTTTGCTTTTTAAATTTTGATTTTTGCAGATCTAAGATGCAGTGCTAATGAAAACCAAGCTGTTTGTTTTCATTAAACTTTTGTGGTCATTTTTTCTGTATTTTAAACAAATAGTGTAAACTGTAAGTAATGTATTAAAAAGTAAATGAAAGACATTAAATATATAGCTATATATCTATATATATATAGATAGATAGATAGATAGATAGATAGATAGATAGATAGATAGATAGATAGATAGATAGATAGATAGATAGATATATTAAATATTTCTGGCTAATGTCAAAGCTTCAAAGCATGTTTAGATTTACGTTAGACACAAATGAGCCTTGTGGTTAACACACTGGCCAATAGGGGAGATTTTATCTTCTCCATCATGACAAAGATCCTGAAATAGATTAGCGGCAGTGCTTCATAATGAGTAGTGTGAATTGCTCTGACAGTCCCAAGACAATACGCAGTCCCACAGCCTCATACCATTCCAGTCTTACAGCAACGCAGCCATAATGAATTCCACTAAACACTCCACCAACGGTGAATCATGCTTCCATAAAACCAATATAAACATCAGAGCAGACTCAGAAATATGGTATGTGATGAAATGCTAGTGGCAGAGAGTCAGTACAAACTACAAGAAGCTGCGGTCTGATTTCACACTTTGATTCAGTATTGCAGAAGTTTCCAGCCGCTCTACTCGTTAATTATGGATGAAAAATCCTTTCATCGGGGCTCACAGAGAAAGCTTCTGCATTGTTTTCGCCTTCAAGTCCTGATGCGAGAGTGCTTATCAAGTTTAAAAATGAATTTCACTCCTGGAGTGTTGCGTGAAAGCCAATCTCTGCACGGAGTGGAAAAAACCCCAAAAAAGTGATCAACATCACAACCACTGACTACTGACAATGATAACAGCTGTCACTAACACTGGTCATCTGCTGGGATACTTTAGGCCCCGACATTCATGCTGAGGTTAATTTGATACGTACCCACCCACCTTGGCATTATTGTACACAAAGCACACCTATACATAGCAGCGGCATTCCCCCAGGATGACAGTGCACTAAACCCCAAAGCCTCCCAGGGCATTCATCTGGACTTAAACTCCCCAGATACCAATCCAACTGAGCATTCACAGGATGCACTGGAACAAACTCCACGACCCGTCTGACCCAAAGGATCTGCTGCTACTGTCCCTGTGCCTCAAGACACACCCGGATGTCCGTGTCCAGGGCCTTCACAGTAATAGGCAGGTTCTTTTAATATGTAGGATAGTATGTCAAAACTCTGAGTCCTAATTATCAGATACTATGTAAATCTGCATTAATTGATATGTTTGGTCATGCTTCTTTAAGTTTTTCTTTTTATTATTAAATTTATGGAGTTTTAGATGCCTGTTCGGATGGTTTTCTTTTTCTAATGCTAGTTTCCTATCTATGGCCTTTATTTAACTTCTATTTGAGTTTATTTCTTGTGTGTTCAGTTCCTTCAATTTTTCCCTCTGTTCCTCCCTCTCTCATTGTTACTTGTTTCATACTTATCGCCTTGTCTCACAAGTGGTTATGGCTCAGGTGGTAGAGTTGTCATCTGCCAATTAGAAGGTTCTTGGCTCAATTCCTGACTCCTCAGCCCATGTGGTGAGACATCCTTCTGCTAGGTGATGCGTCTGTGTGACTGTTAGGAACCACTCAAGCATGAATACAAACACTGTGTGGAAATGAAACTTGAAGTAGAAAGGTGCTAGACCCTATACTATTTCTTACTTCCTGTAAGATATTAGGAACATATACTTTTGTATCATGTCTCCCTCAGTTAATTCTCACTTTACTTTAAAAAGTTTGTTTTCTGATTGTCCTCACCTGTGTGATCAGGCTATTCACTTTGGGGAGCATGGTTTCACGAGGTACAGGTATGGGAACGGTGGTGGATCAGTCTCAGGCTCATTACAAGTGTCTTAAATTTCCTTCTTCCTGTAATCATTGCATCTATCAGACCAAACAAGCTGCACTTACCAAACTAAAGCACCTCCCAAGCCAATTTTGTAGTTTCTCATTTATCAACCAAAGGCTTTGTTTGAAAGACAAAAACCTGGAGGTACTAAGAAAACCACTCAAGGGTCTCAATATGAGCGTTTAAAACTAGAATTCTTACACATTTGTACTGGATTTGTAGGAGATATTTTCTTTTGTTATTATTCTAATGATGGCCCTCCTTTTTACTTTCATAGTATTTTCTAGACATATAGTTTAAAATATCTGCTCACACAGAGATTCTTCCATGGAACGAGATTTCTGGCCACCTCAGAACCCGGGTATATGAGCAAAAGACTAACTAAACCAGTAGTGGCTGGTTCCCTCAGGGTAGCTGGCACTCAAGTCTCGCATTTTCATCTGGTAAAGTGAATGGTTAGAAGGGATTTCAACCTTATCTCAAACTTTAAATAGTAATATGCATGGTTTGCTTGCTTGGAGCAAGTGGGCTGCTTTTGATAAACAGAACTGGTGCTTCAGGATGAATCCAGGTTGCCCAGGTTGTACCTGCCCATTTGCGCCCATCATTGTTTGTTTTTTTGAGTTACGATTAATCGGTAATTTATTTTTATTTTTAAGGCTTCTTGGACTCTTTGGTTGCAGTATTGTAGATATAGTTGTAGATATAGTAACTAGTGTTAATGAAGCTTATTACCTGTATTCTTTGTGTTTGTCATAGTTTAGCTGTATGGTCGTGTGGTGTGCATATCAATTACTGGCCCGTGCCAAAGTGGTTAATAGTGCCTTAGTTTTCATTCGGTGTTCTTTGCTCATTCATCTTCTTGTCTCTTCCTTAAGTTAACAAATGCAGCCTATGCTGTGCTAAGTGGACACTATAACAGTATGAACCAGAGTGATCAGGTGTATATACAGTGACAGATTTATTTTCTTGCACACATGAAAAAAAACGGTTATTTAAAGTCAGCAGTAATTTCCCTGATGGTCTGGTGCAGTGGAGTGAAAAGGGACAGATGTGGCCTGATGTTTCACAGGGAGACTGACAGTAAACTGTAGAAAGCAAAGAAGCAAGATGATGAGGGAAAGGCAGCATGTTGACATCATGCAGTGTGTGTGTGTGTGTGTGTGTGTGTGTGTGTGTGATTAGACTCTGAGATTGAGATACTAGCATTTTGCATGTGTTCATGGATGTATGCTTACGCTCTGGCCTACTTTCTCACTGATGATGCTGCAGAAAAGAGAAGCAGGAGGAGGAGAGGGAGTATCCCACAATGCCACGCTGCTCACCCCATGGGCCATGTGGATGGATAGAAGGAGGGATGGATGGATAGATGTTGGAGTCAGCCAAGGTCTGCACACACTGAACGTGTTTACTGTCACCGCCCTCACATTAGCTCGCGCTTTTGCAGTTTTTTAAACCTGTGTCATGTCACAAAGAACAAAACACATAACTTCCGTGTAAGTATTTCGAAATAAATGTTGTTGTTGTTGTTGTTGTTTTTTTTATCAATTGGTTAGTTATGGCTATTAAATACCTGGCAGATGGCATTTAATATTGAATATGTACATAACATTTCAATGGATTTGATGTTAAAGAAGAAACTGTTATTAAATCACTAATATTGATTATAAAATTGCAGTCTAAAAGATTTCGAGCTTTAAAAACAACCCTGTCATCTGAAATATTAAATCTGCCTTTAACTTGTGGTAAAAAGAAAAAAAAATGGATCGAAAATGGAGATTCTTAATGTGTAAAAAAATAGTATAACTGTAGGGATTGGTTTAAATTATATTTATCATTTGTGCAGGAACTCACATTTTTAAAATTTTGCCAGCTGTTGTAAAATGTCATTACTAGGTATTTTCAGGCTTAGTTACAGAGAAACTGGTCCAAAAGTAAAAAGTAGGAGAAGAAAGCAAAAGGAAACCTAGCTTAAACCTCTTATTTAGAAAAAAAAAAGTGTGGCCACAACACAATAGTAAAAAACACAAACAAAAAAAACTTACTGCTCTATGTATAAATAACCGTTTTATGACATAAAATAAGATAGTTAATTTTTAACAAATTATTATAACATTATTTTTTAAAATATCAAATCACATATAAATTGATTATTAAAAAAATATTTTGTGGGGCTTTTATTTTGGAGGTAAGATTTCCCACTTCCTACCTGGTAAGTGTGACTTGACTTACCTCGCTGCCAGTTGGTCAGGGGGCTCGTGAGTGCAGTTCGGTCTGTTGTCCAGGCGGCTGCGCGTGCTCCCGTACTCGGCTTCAGTATATAAAGGCAGTCAATGGTGAAAGCCCACACAGCCGCTCACAGCTTACGTTATTTATCACGCCGGAGTAGTTAAACTCTCCTTTTTACCGCCGGCATCCGCGTCCCCTCAGTACTCGGAGGAGAGGGGGTCCAGCGCGGCGTGACACCGCGAGGAGCGACCAGCATGGACCCCCAAGCGAAGGATCGCACCAGCCCGGCGGCGGGGGGCTTAAGCGGGCGCCCGGCCTCTCTCGGAGCCGACGGGGGTGACTCGGAGTCCGGAGCCGGCTCGGAGGAGGCTGCCGTGGGCTGCTGCAGCGACACGTTCAGCAGCCTGCCCGACATGGAGCAAGAGACTCTGGAGGAGAAATTAAGAGGACTGGCGTTCAGAAAACAGACGTCGTATCGGTGAGTGGGAGAGCTGGGAGGATGCTGGGGCAGGATACTGGTTAGAGAAGGATATGTTTGTGCATTTATTATGTCCTTGCGCCTTTACTTCACTCTCCTGGTGCTTAATTTACACGTTAAAGGCTAAGGCTGCTGCAAGAATTACACCCATGCTAGCTAAATCTTGTAAACATAAACACGGACTGAGGGCTGCATACTTCAGCTCATAGCTGAAAAGCTAAATTCTCACATGTCATGGTTATGATAACCCTGCTTTGTCTCAGGCTGTGCGCACCATGCTGCTGTTGACAGCCCCAGCACTGATATGCGCACAAAATCCAGGGCATTTTAGCCCCATCAGTGAGGGATCAAAACAATTTTACGTACACAACAACGTGTGCATATCCCTGTGGTGCTGGTACGGTGTGGAAGAGGGGGAGGGAGTGAAACTGTATTGATTTGTAGGCTGTGTGTGCGTGTGTGTGTGTGTGCATGCCAGCAGCATCCTGACACCCCAGTGTGACTGGCAGCTGCAGTTGATAGTGAAAACTGGCCAGATCCCAAGCACACACGTTCACACAGTCTATCTGTCTAGGCTTTGTGTTTATGTGTCTGCTGGAAATGATCTGCAGTTGGGGTCAAATCAATCATTTCAACTTGGTTGTGTTCGACTAACTTGTTTGTGTCTGATTTGGGGCAGTGTGATAAAGCGAAGTTTCATTTTTACCATCAGCACTATTAAATCTTTGCTCGGGAAAATAAGATGAGAAGAAAGGGCCACAACCTCTAACCTTGTGACTCTGGCTCATATGTACTGATTTGTGTCATGAAATTAATATCTTTCACTTTCAGAGCACGATGGTGTTCACATTTTGGATGTGGGAGGGTTTGCAGGAGAGGTTGAGTGAGTCACTTTGCAACTTGCACTGTCGACCTCACTTTGACTCAATGATTTTAATCATCAAATAAAAAAGGCTGCTTAGTTTAAGGATTAAAAACTACTTGGTTAGATTGAAGGTCACAAAACAGCTTGGTTCTCTTTAGTCAATAGAACCTACTTTGATATTTTAAGGGAATAAAATCTACTGTGGCTAAAAAAATGTGCTGCTTTGGGTTAAAACACACCGATTGCCACTTCTTTTTCTTGGTTTCCATGGTGATACATCCCCTCCTATTGAAATATGTTGGTTTTAAAGTTGTAAATCACATTTGGTCCTCATCAACACAAAGATTAAAAACTGTAAATTAAAAATTATGGCTGTATTTTATAAATTAGTTTCTTTTAAACCTGGGTGGGGGGCAGGAGAATTACTGTAAGCCTTTTATTGCCCCAGTAATTAATGACCCAGTCAGATTAAATATGCCCCATGTAAACACATTACAGTTGGATAAACCGTACATTTTTTTTAAGGAATGCAATTCATCTCATTTTAAAAAGGGCTGGTACATTATAATAATCCTATTACGATCCATTCGACAGATGATAATTACCCTTTTTTTGCTGTTGTTGTTTGGAGTGTGCATGATCTTTTTAAACAGTGTAATGCAAAGAAAGCAGAGACTCACAACTCTTTCATGTTTATTGTATCATCATTTACGGAGTCTCTGTTCCGAGGGGAAACCATCTTTGGTTAAGTGAGGTTTCCAGGAGATTGTGCTTCCTGGGGTGTGCCGCAGCTGGCTTGCCTTTTTCCAATTTTATGACTGCAGGAGTAGTTTGTTGTGATAAAAGTGTTGCCTCGGTAGAAAATACAGCAGTAAACTGGTGCATTGATGGGTTTGGTACACTGAACATATCAAACCCTCATCTGCTTTATGGACTCTGGAGGAAAGGATGACGTCATGTGAAAAATCGTGTTCAGCCAGCAGAAGTCTTAGTTGGCAGAAGTTGTGTTATTATTATGTGATAGTCAAGGAAGTGGTGGTGTTTGATTATTTGCTCAACATGGATCCAGTTTATTGTGTTTAACTGAGTCAAGTATAGCAATCAGATGTTCATAAGTGGTACATTTCTTTTGATTGATTCTCCAGACATTTGGTGCCTGTATGCATATGAAGAGGAGTATTTGAGATTTAGTGTTCTGTAAAACAGTTCAAAGTCTGATCTGAACTATTTTCAGTCACACTTTTGGCTTCCAGTGATTATGAAAATAATTACCCCATAGTAACCAGTGGTTGCTGGGGAAAGATTGGTTGCGGAGCATTTGCAAGAGGTTGCTTGATCTCGCTGCGTGAAAGCGGTGCGCCATAAACCTTCTTACGTTTATTTTGGTTCCTCAGAGATAGCAGCGCTTAACTTTTACTTTGAAGGTGAACGCCCTCAGTTTCCAGTTTTCATCACACATTTTTTGGTTTCGCTATTAGTCAGCAGTTAGTAAAGTTTACAGACACAATGGTGTCTTCTGTGGAAACTAAAGGCAAATGAAACAACCTGATTGCAACCAAAGAAAGCTCAGGAGGTTTAGGATGTACCACCCTAGCAACCACTGGTCAGAAAATAAACGTTTTCCCTAGGGACCAGTGGTTTCTTACGCGTGTCTAGGCCCATGTAATTGACCGAATAGATCGCTGTTAAGTTCTAGCTCTAGCTGAAATGACTAAAAGAGCACTTTTGATTGGTGAAACCCAGCAGTTTCCATAGAAGAAACCGTGGAAGAACTGTTACTGGCTGCTTTTTGTCTCCACATCTCTCAGTATCCATTGAACTGGCCTGCTTTAAGTGGTGCACAGCAGCTGCCTGTTGTCTTTGACAAAGGTGACAACATCACAACAATCTAAATGTGAGACAAAGACTGTATTCATGCCAGACAATAGGGGACATTATTTGAACTTTTCCAAATCCCATACCAAGCAATGATAATGAGAATAATGGAAGCGTAAGTTCAGTGTCATCTGATACTCTTCTTTTTACTTGAATTATTATTATTATTAAATTAAAAAACATTAGCTGGTAAAAAAAATTTAAGTTTGGTAAATACACAATTTTCCATAGTCTGTGAGTAATTCTGATTATAAGTTTTCCCATAATTAAGCACTTCTTAATCTCAAAGGTCTGTCATACTACACCATTATAAAGTGGTTTAGTCCAAGGAGATGGTAGTTATCTAATTTTAAAGTGCAAAATTACTTAATGTAAAAAGAAATGGGAACAATTTGACTGCGTTTTATTAGGTTATTAGGCATTAGTTACCCTGTTGTCATCTGGTTAATATACTAATACAGTTATTTTATTCAACAGGAAAGCCCGACAAGTACTTGTAAGGTTATCTTGTGTTTTATAAATACAGATAACCTTAAATGATCATCATGGTGGTTTTGAGAGGAAGTTTTGGCAGGTGTGGTTGCTCACACCATATATATATATATATATATATATATATACACACACACACAAATGCAGTCTTCTCTTTGTAGAGATTGATATATAGAGAGTAGTATATATGAATATTACAATGGAATTGGAAGTAAAAGTTCTGGGAGGAAAGTGGAATGACAAAAGACTAAGATGAACCAGATAATGAATTTGTAAAAGATGAAAATTGTTCCATCCATGTCCACCTTGTGTCATTGTAGCTGCTTCCAGTAGCTGTATTCAGTGCTGATAAACTGTAAATGGCCTCACTGGAATCCCTAGTTGGATTATTTTTGTTTGCAAAGCAGAGAATTTGGCTCATGTTACTGCAGCCACTGTTTGCTACTGTGCACAGAGTATTTCAGAGAAGAAGAATGTGGAAATAAAATCCCAGATGGTTAAAAATCCTGCCGTTTTCTTTCCTTTTTTCTTTTCTTTAGCTAATGAAGAACTTATATTGTGTATATGGTAGTCTATGCTGGAATGTTTTGAATTTATTCCGTGGCATCATGTTCCTTTGTCACATCTGAAGTTAGAACAGTTTTTTTTTTTTTATTGTTTCCACTGCAGTATGTCGGTCGTATGTTTGGACTGGAAGAATGCAGTCTGGTATATTTAATTACGCCAAATAAATCTGCCTTGTTCTATCAACACGACAAAGGCAGATCGGCGCTGCGGTTAATGTGGCGTGTCTTGGGTTGTTCGGACCTTTGACCTTATCAGATGAGGCTATGGTTAATTTGTGAATTTTCTGCTTCGTGGAATCGGCCATGATGTGCAGGAAATGGAATTAGCAGGTCAGGGGAGATGGTTTGTAAGAAGGTGGTTTACATAGCTTTGAAGTGGCCAATGCCAAGAAGTGAATTACCATATGTGGCAATATGAAAGAGCGGAGAAATTATGCTGTTGAACATCAAAGCCTGTGTGTGTGTGTGTGTGAAGTGTGTGAGGAGCTTTGGTATTGTGTGTTTATGGCAGCATGAGGCACGTGTAACTTATCTGCCAGACATTCGTCACACTTTGTCTCTCCCCGTGTGTGTGAGTGTGTTCCCAGAATGCTGTCCCTCCTTTTATCTATTCTTAGATGTCTCACCCATCTGCCTGCATGACAGCCCTTCCTCTGTCAAAAAGACAACGACTTTGTGTGTGTCTGTGTAGTCAGTGCACCGGTTGGTTTGTAAAACATTACTTTAATTAGCTAGTCAGTCAGCCGGCTGGACACTCAATCTGTAAGTGAGTCAGTGACATGTTTCTCCAACCACTTCCTGGTTATCTGTGACAGCCAGTTGGTCAGTGTTGCATTTATAGATTTTTCAGATTATCTAGCTGTCAACGCAGTTGGTATTAGAGCTCATAAAATTATATAAACCTGCTACAGTTCCCACAACCCATAGAGCCTTAGCAGAGCTGCAGTTGTGCTCATAGCAGTGAAACGAGACTCTATCTCCTCTGTCCTGAACTCACAGTGACCCCGCTTCATCCCTGCACACTCTTTCTCAAGTCCTAATGTACCTCAATGCCCATACATACATTTCTACAATATTTGCAGTCTTCCTGGAACACTCTATTAATTATGCCACAACTGAGTGATAGCCATGTTCAGATTAGATATAAAATATTCATTGCAACTTAGAGCTGCCTTATAGTTGAAATACGTAGTGGGAGATTTGTACTGTAAGATGATGCCATTAGAGATGCTGGGGTTTTTTCCTGCACCACTAAAGAGGTGTTAGTCAGAGCCAAAGGACAATAAGGGCAAAATGATCACTAGTTTTGTAATTACGCTTTTTTTTTTTCAAAAACTATGCATGTTTTTTGAGTAGTCTACTCCCAAGACTAATTCTCAGCCTGGAAAAATCCCTGGATATGTAACCTCTAATTATCTGCTAATATTTCTGGCCAGCGGCATGTAAATATTCTGTGTCTGAGGTTCACCAAAGAGCAAACAGAAAAGGCACACCTGTGTTATCTGCTCAAGATAGCCGTTATATTATCTGGAATCACAGTTTTAATTTAATTTGTCCTTAAATGACACTGATTGTTACTTATGAGAACATTTGAGAGAGAACTCACTGATAAATCTGTTTAAAAAAAAAAGGAGCACTATATAATGGATAAAATTTCCAAATATGAAAGGGGTAAATTTGCCTCCATGTATGCAAACGGTCTCCAGCATGGAAGAATGTCACTGGTTGGAGGAGTAAAATGGTACATACACAGATAAATTCTGACGCTAAATAAGTGTCTTTGTACATAAAACAGCCTCAGTTTACTTTATTTTGCTGAACTTACAAAGTATCTACGAATTTCACTTGCCTCTTGGTGGTCTCTCTTATTTTTATTCTTTAAATCACTTTTTAAAAAAACTTTCGTATAGATTTGAGTTTGTCTTCTTGTCAACTCTTTAGATTGGCCAGTAAAGTTTCAACAAAGACAAACAATGGAAGACAGAAAAAGACACAAACTTTAGATTTTTTAAAAAATTGTCATCTCATATGATATTTGTACAGTATTATTTACATTAAGCAACTATTTAAAAAAAATCCAATTCTGTTATGTTCCAAAAAGTTTTTTTTAGACCTTTTCATATATTTTTAAATATAAAATAACATACTTTTTTCTTCAGTTGCTACATTATAAGGGTCATAATTTTTTGTTGCTTTCTAACCAGCTATGTTGATTTTAAGTTTTAGTTGTTAGTAGATTTACTTTAGTGTTAAATTTATGCTTTATAGTTTACCTGAACTGTTTGGGTTTTTTTGGTTTGTTTCGCAGGCCTATAAATGATCTAAGGGGCCAGTAAAAGTCTGATGTGCCTGCCTTGTCCTGCATTTCTGGCATGATTAATTCAGTTGACTAAAGGAATAGGCAGTTGAAAAATTCTCTAAAAACAAGCCTCCAGGGTGCCACTGTAGCTCACCTGGTTGATTGGGCAACCCATGTGCTAAACGGGGTCAGGGGGCCCTGGGGTCGAGTCCACCCTGGACCATTTCCTGCATGTCATTCCACCTCACTCTCTTCATGCTTTCCAGTCTGCTCTTTGCTATTCTGTTTTTTTTTTTTTTTTTTTTTTTTTTAAAACGTAA
>VUQR01024399.1:0-11932 GCA_015108515.1 Hemichromis elongatus
GGTTCAGAATGCTGCTGCACGACTTTTAACTGGAACTCGTAAAAAAGAGCATATAACCCCTGTCCTGGCCTCTTTGCACTGGCTGCCGGTGTCCTTTAGAGTTCATTTTAAAATTCTTATGTTTGTTTTTAAATGCTTTCATAATCTTGCCCCGCCTTACCTCTCAGAGCTTCTTCATCCTTACGTGCCCTGTCGGTCTCTTAGGTCAGCTGACCAGCTGCTCCTGGAAGTACCGAGATCAAGGAGGAAGCTCAGAGGCGATAGAGCCTTTTCTATAGTGGGCCCTAAATTATGGAATAATTTGCCCATGCATGTCAGAGAGGCTCCGTCACTGTCCAGTTTTAAATCGCATCTTAAAACCCACTTTTATTCTTTGGCTTTTAACCCCAGTGAGACTTAGTATTCTTTGGAATTATATTTAGTGTTTAACTTATTTATGCTATTTTACGGTGCTTTCAATTATAACTTGTGTAATTTTTAGTATTTGTGTGTGGATGCTTGTTTGTTTGATGATGTAGTATATGTTTGTATTGTACAGCACTTTGTATCAGCTGTGGTTGTTTTAAAGTGCTTTATAAATAAAGATGATGATGATGATGATGATGAACCATTTTACCTCTGTCTCCTCTTTTCGACCACTTTTTGTTACTTCTCTTTCATCGCCTGGACCCTTTTGGGGGAACGTAACAGGGAGTGTTTAACCTTTTCTAGTAAATGTTCCTCACTTTGACTGTTTGCTTTCTTACCTTTAGACTAGTTATTTTTTTCCTCCCATTTAATCGAAGGAAAATAGCCCAAGGAGCATCCCTACTTTAGACATGTCTGTGTACTAGCAGGAAAGGAAAGACTATAAACACCTTCTTTTTTCCCCTCTGTTGTTGCCAACATCGCCATTGTCCCGCTGCTCCCTTTAGGGGTCACCACAGCAGATCATCTGCCTGTATCTCAACCTATCTCAAGCGTACTCCTCTGTCACACCAGCCATTTGTTTAGCCTCCTGGACCACATCCATTAATCTTTTTCTGTGGTCTTCCCATTTTCCTTCTCCTTGGCAGCTTCATACTTAATATCCTTTGCCCAACACATCTACTATTTCTCCTCTGTACATGTCTAAACCATCTCAGCCTTATCTTTGTTCAAACTTTGTCCAAACCGCTCAGTCTGAGCTGTCCCTCATTTGCACTCTTTTCTAATCTTACCCGTCTTGGTCACTCCCAACAAATATCTGAGTGTTTTTTAGCTCTGCCATGTCCAGATCAGCCTCCTGTCTTTTTGTTAGTACCATACATATTATACATCATAGTAGGGCTCACTACTGTCTTGTGGCGCTTCTCTTTCATTCTTGCTGCTATCCTTCTGTTAAATCTCTTGGACTTATCTCCCCCCAGTCCATCGTACCTGTGCACTTTTCTTTGCTCTGGTGCTCTCAAGGTGCATATAAAGTGCCTTAAGATGACTATTGTTTTGAATTGGACTTATACAAATAAAATTAAACTGATCTGAATTAAACGAATTGAACTTTGCACTATTTTTAATCCATGGAGATTCCTGCTTGACCTCATTTGTCAAATTTTCTATTACCACAGCAAAAAAGTATGGGCTCAGAGTATACCTCTGATGAAAGCCCACTCCCACCTTAAACCCATTTGTCATACTATGGTCTTTCTGCCATCATACATGTCCTGCACCAGTCTCATATATATATTTCTCTGGCCCTCTTGACTTCCTCATACAGTACCACAGTTCCTCTTTTGGCACCCTATCATATGCATTTTCTAAATTTGCAAAGAGACAGCGCAGCACTCTCAAAGCAAGCATTGCTTCTGTAGTGCTCTTTCTCGGCATGAAGCCATGCTGCTGCTGCTCACTGATCATTACCTCTCTCCTTAACCGAGCTTCAACAACTCTTTCCTACAGCTTCATGGTGTGGCTCATCAGCTTTAGTCAGTCTCTCTGTAGATAACTCAAGTTAAAATAATGAAAAGTTAATACCAATGTTTGCACATTTATAGTTTCCTTTGTTCTGCACCAGCCTCACATTAACTGCTATAACACTATCTAATTTCATTTAGTTACTTTATACTTTTACAAAGTGGAGTAAAAAATGTTGAAAGAGATATTGAATTATAGAAGCTATACGGCCTTGACATTACCTTGTCCTGTCTACCTTTGTGTATAGTTTAACACAAAGCAGTTTAGTGATGATGAAAATGTTTTTATCAGCCCAAGTGGCAACTACAGTAGATACATAAACAATACTGCTTAAGAATCAGATAAATAATGAAGGGCAGTAATATACCGATTCATATGCAAAATGTTGCCCTAAACAGTCTTTGCTTTACATTAAAATGTTGAAAATGACAGTTGTTAAATCTGTTTTTCTTCATGGCACAAATCTGTGCTTAAATATTTCCACTTTTTTCAACTTTTGAATAACAGCATGCAAAAATGTAATCAACAAATTAAGGCCCATTTTCTGTCTGTCTTTTGTTCTCTTCTGACTGCTTGATTATCACAGTGGAGTTGTCATGTGAAGGAGCTGCATCGCAGAATGAGAGTATTCAGCACAAAGTGTTGTATTAGAAATTATTGCAATTAATTCAGCTCCCCGAGGGCTGAGAACTTGGCAGGAAATGGAGCCACTCTAGAATAGAAATCTCATCCGTCACTCTGTGTAGCCTTAATGTTGACATTTGGGTGGTCCCATTTTTTTGACCTTAGCTTGTATGTAATTTATCATAAAATGTGCCTGCTGATCAGATAAGCTGTCTGTTTTAGCTTTGAAACATATATATCAAATGGCTTTTCTGAAATCACTGGAGCAAAAAATTACAGCTCCAGTTACCTGACAGAGTCCTATCAAGTTTGTGATTAGGTGCCCAACCTGAATGTGAACCAATATCCAGCCGCAATTGTTCTCGCAGCTGCCAGAAGGACCTTGTTTGATGATGATGTGCCTCCTTGAAATCCGGATGAGTCATGTGTGTCACTAATCATCTGCGGTATTTCCATCTTACTCTGAGCGGAATCAAGGGTAAGGGCACCTGGAAGAAAGCCGGTATCTTTTCTATTATGTTTAAACCGCTTTGAATTTATAATTGTTGACAAAGATTTCTGAGCTATATATTTGCGCTTCGCGAAACGGCACAAATCACTTTTCTCACGTGTTAACATCTTTTTCCTTCACTCTGATACTCGCCTCATTTTGAAACCTTGTAGAAAACTGACCAGAGTAGCAGGAAAGGAGAAACTATTTCCCTGACTTGCTCCTGTTAAAATGAATAGTCTTACATCTGAGCACCGTGTTCTGCTTGACTGGGTTTGTCTGCCAGCTTGCTTTTGTCAGGACCCGAAAGAAACCAATAGAGAGAATGAAAGAAATATGGAAGGGGAGACCTGGAGACTTTAGGGCTGCCAGATGCTCACTTGCCACCAAGAAGAGACAAAAGAACAAGCCAGAGGGTTCACAGCAGCAGAATCAGTCCTCCTTTCTATTCCCTTCATTTTTCTTTGCTCTCCTTCTCACCTACATGGCAGATGG
This sequence comes from Hemichromis elongatus, assembly GCA_015108515.1. Taxonomy (NCBI): domain Eukaryota; kingdom Metazoa; phylum Chordata; class Actinopteri; order Cichliformes; family Cichlidae; genus Hemichromis; species Hemichromis elongatus. Next base: position 3,542 of record VUQR01024399.1, read on the forward strand.
ACCGCTTCAAAACTGGGGAAAGTGAACTTGGTGTGTTTTGTTGATCCCCAGGCTCTGTGGACAACGGCTAAAATAAATCTAATTTGTTAAGCGAATGAAGACCAGGCACCCAATCTTTTACTAAAAGGATGTGGTAGACTTTGTGGGTGGTGCTTTAATTTTATTTTTTTTTAATTAGGCTCTGATTACCACATGTGCAGCCTTTTAAGCAAAGCAGGGTTTCAATTATTTAGTTAGAAAACCATGTATATTAATTTAGCTGAAAGCTGTAGTGTCAACGGAGCATTCTGTGGAGTGGCATAAGGACAACGTTAATAATCATTTGGCTTTACTTTCAAATGGCTTTCACTGAAAAAGAAATGGAAAAACAACATAAAACATGTTAAAATTGGTTCATTCGAAATCTGTCGGTGTAGAAGGTCATGTGTGAGTCATCGTGTGATCAACAAGGCTGGATCTTGTCTGCTGAAAAGGGAGTTTAGGGTTTCAGTGCCCAGCACTTTGCCGAGTCGAGTAGCATTAGTTCAGAGGGGAGAAAAGGTAGAAAAGGGGACAATATGAGATGCGTATAGAAGATATTGGATTGGTGATGTGGCGGAAACGAGAAAAACAGTTCACTTTTCTAATGATTCCAATTAACTACATTAAATCTAACCTGACTTTAATCAATCTGTTAATCATTTACTGATGCAGACAGTGAAATAAACACAATAGTGTGCACTTTCAATTTATTTGTATATGGCTGTCAAGACTGGTCAGCTCAAATGTTGATTAGAGGAGACAGAAGGAAATGTAATAAAAGCAGAGAAAGTAAAGTGGAGCTGAGAGTAAAGGACAGTCAGATTTGGGTGAGGAGAGGAGGAGCTAAAGTGAAGGCTTAGAGACTTTGGATGTCTGCCTTGTGATTGTAATGCTGCCAAATCCCCTCTTGGACCCGCGAGCTGCACGCGCAGCTGAGACAACTGTGGGAGGTTCTGGGATGCTGAGATCCATCTCAACTAAAGGCAGGGAAGCATCTGTAATGCTGATGAACAGGCAGGTTATTATTTTCATCTGGATGGTATTTGATTATTTTAGAAGTGATGCATTTTACCAAGCACATGGCTCATTTTTATCAGATTTTATTTTATTTATTTATTTATTCACTTGTGTGGAAACCACAGGTGCAAAATACAGGCAAACTGTTTTCTTTTTGACTGCTGTAACCCATTATGTGTGCCGTGACAATCGCACACTTGACTGTTTTATTGAAGTTTTAGGCAAACATGTATTCACACCTAAATTATTCTCATGCAGAGACTAAAGAGCCTGAGAAAGTTTCCTTATATAAAGGACAAGGTCATAGACAGTGATGTTTCCTGTATATCACGATATCATTACACATTTATGGTAAGTCCTTCAGACAAATGAATTTTTTAATTGAATATGCTTGCAGAATGGATGGACTCGGCAGAGGTTTATCAGTCACCATTTCCTCCTCTCCGTGTAATGAGTTTGGGTGATAGAGTGGATTCCAGATCGGCCAATTGAAAAACAGATGTGCAGCCATCAGATTTACTGTCTTCAGCTATTCCATCTGCCCAGAAAAAAATGTGATCAGATGTCTCACATGCCTGTAATATACCTTCAGACAAACACATACTAGTTAAAAAGGCATCGGCGATTAGATTTTTATCACCGAACGTCTCACACGACTCTTTAGATATTCTCATTAGCCTCAGAAATATAAAAGTTTGTGCAACTCGAGTTTGGAAATTGTCTTGGGAAAAATGAAGCCAAGTTCATTTTGTGTTTTGTTCCATTTTATGAGGAGGTAAAGTACTTTACAGCGATGTGACTCCAATTTCTGCTGATTTATTTTGGGTAGATGATTATAATGAAACACGCAGACCACCTGTCCTCCAGTTACTTTAACAAAATGCCTCTGCTTTTTAGTGAAACATATACACTTGAAAATATGTAAATCTGGCTTGTTACATCTTATTTGTTTACAATAAAACGTAATTAAATGAATTCTTCTGGGCTCACTTTATTCACTGTGGGGTTTAAATTATAACAAAGTGTAAAGTTATCATTTAAGTAGAGCTGATTTGAATGCATGCTGAGCCCCCAAAATTATGTACTTTTCTGTGAAAACAAGGCATTGATGAGGAAAAGGCGTTGTTGTGTAAAATAAAAAATATATATTGCAATTTGTGGTCCCTGCAAACTAAAGCAACATGACATCGAAAATCAATCACACGGCTTTTTAGCACTTACATTACAAGCACAACAACAAATGAAAATTATAACAACTCATTTCCAGGTTTAAATCGTAATTTATTCAGCAAAAAGCTTGCCTTACAGCTAATTTTCAGGGGGGTTTTTTCTCAGAAGCTGTGGTAGTGACAGTTGATTATGGCTATGAACAGTATGTGTAATTATACGACGCATACGCTTAGAGTAATTTGTTTTGATTGGAAGCCCAGTAAGACTTAGAACTGAAAATTGATCTGAAGTAAAAGTTTAGTTATGTTATATACAACTTACACACAGACAGCCTGTTATTTTAAATTAACTCACATTTTTGCATAAATCTTTCTCGCAGAGTTTTGGTTAAAAGACTGAAACTTGTGAGAGCCAGTTTTATTCAGTAACACGCTAAGTGCACTATATTTTTAATGTCTTGTTTCACATTAAGGAAAAAATCTGCATAATTATGATGTGGCATGGTTTTAGGTGCCATATGGGCTGGTCTGAGTCTTTTAGAAACTTCTAAACTACTGGGATTTTCTCATATCATCTATAGGATTTTCAGGGAATGGTCAGAAAAGTCTTGTCGCCTTGTCGATGCCAGAGGAGAATGGCCAGCCTGATTCAAGGTGATGGAAAGGCAGCAGTAACTCAAATGACAACTTCTTACAACCAGGGTATGCAGAAGAGCCTCTGCTTAAAGTAGATGGGCTACAGCAGCGAAAGATCACTCTAAGTGCCACTCCTGTCAACTGAGAACAGGAAACAAAGGCTACAAATTCACATGAACTCACTAAAAATTAGACAAGAGAACATTGGAAAAATGTTACCTAGTCTGATGAAATGAAAGTGACATGAAAGCATGAATTTAGCAGTGTTACAGTTACATAAAGGATACTTTTGTGGCACACTTTGGGCCCCTTTGTACCAATTTAATGTATCATTGTTGAAACGCCACAGCCTACCTCAATATTATTGCTGACCACATCCATCCGTTTATGACCACGGTGTACCCACTTTCTGGTCAGTGCTTTCTGCAGGATAACTTACCATTTCACAAAGCTCAAATAAGCTCAAACTGGTTTCTTGAACATGACACTCAATTCGCTGTATTCGAATCGCCATCACAGGATCTCAGTCCATTACACCACCTTTGGGTTGTGGTGGAACAGGAAATTCACATCAAGAATGTGCAGCTGAAAAATCTGCGGCAATGCCAAGTGGACCAAAGTCTCTGAGTGATGTTTTCAGCACCTTTTTGAATCTATGTCATGGATTGACAGAATGAAGGAATTTCAAAATGCAAAATCGGGCCCAAAACACGACTAGTAGTCCGTCATGTAAAGATTCTGGATTTAGCAATATCTGTTAATTTTTATCTGGATTCTGTGGCAGATTGGCATAAATACATTTCACAAGGAATCCGGCAGCAAAAGCATCTAAACCTAGATTAAAAATGATAAAAACAAAAACCATGTGACATATTAGACCAATTACAAAGCTCATAAGACAATCAACCAAGAAACACTTTCTCTAGAAAGTGTTAGGTGATGTGTTCTTTAAATTATTTCTTTGTTTAATAATATTACATTTTCATTGAGAAGATTGAGTAGATCAGGACATTACATCTACCTATATCTATCTGTTGTAGCTAATGTTCTGCTAATGTAGTCTTTTTGTTCATTGTAATGTGGTTCAGTGTAACCGCGTCCATCTGAAAAGAAAAGTCCACAGTCCCCAACCTAGGCATGCATAAAAATAATACCACATTAATGTGATTGTGGTATATTAGTCTGGATTTCTCAATTTTGGGTGATACTTATAGTGAATGCAATCTTCAGCTTCTTTCTACTAGAGAAAAGCGACTACTTCAGTTCATTAGATCCCTGCAGGCATCTGATTGCAGAAACTAATCTGAAAATGATTGCATCAAAGCACAAAGCACATTATAGTCAGCCATCTATTGCGTTTAGTTTCATTAAATCAAATTTAAACAATACAAAGCTGTTACAAAATAGCCCCATGCACCTCTATACATCTTAGATGGTTTGGTTATTATTTGTGTGTATTACCAACTAGTGTAAATCACAGCCGCCTTTGCAACTTAAAATCATGTTTTATTTTGAAAATGTAATCAAAAATATGTTACAGTTTAATAAAGCACAGTGTAAAATGGTGTACATTGGACTGCTTCATTAGACTCTTTTTTTTCTGTTTGTTTAGCCGTTTCGTAACAGTTGAACTTCTTGATAATCTGCTTCAGTCTGCACATCTGCATCATTCAGACAAACCCTTGATTTCATGAAAGAGTCTTTGAGCTGTTGTAGTCATACGTCACTGTGATTAGCAGTGCTGTTTTTAACCTCAGTGATTTTTTTTTTTTTTTTTGTTTTTTTTAAATGTCCTTAATCACTGCAGCACTGGATTTATACTGAACTTTATACCTTTTGGCATCACCTACTTCAGCAAAATAGCAGGTTTGCAAAACAGGTGGATGAAGGCACATGTAGCGCTTTGCAACCACCTGCTCTATTTAGAGAGCCCTCTAATTACCAACATCAATGTGTGAACATACAGTAGGTTTAGCAGGTCTAAGTGTTTGGAAAAATGACTAATGCTCACATTTTGTTTTTCTTTTACAAGCAATCTCCGGGAAATGTGCTGCAGAATAAAAGCCGTCAACAATAGTGCAACTTGGGCTTTCCAAATTCATCCTGAACACCTTTTCAAATTATTTGCATTGCAGATATAAATACGCATGAGTCTATGGCCTATTTCTCATCTGATTCAAGAAAATTGCTAACGTACAAAGAGTGTGTTTATACAGTAACGTTTATACAGGGTATTTGTTGATGTCTCATTAAAGAGGAGTATAAAGCAAATACCTGCTGAGCCTGGTGAGGTCACAATACCAAGAAGTGAATTATCTTATAAACATAATAGGAAGTCACTGTATAATTAATACTCAGTTGCAATGTGTGCAAGAAAGGTTTGAAGAATTTTAGTTTGTGTGTGTGTGTGCAACACAGCCCTCTTTTCTCATTTGCATACAGTCCAGTATATCTGTTTCTGCACTTATCTGTTAATGAATGAGGTCGACCATCCTCTGCTGCCTTTTTGCTTCCTCTGAGGTTCATTTTATCTGCAGTCAGATCCAGTTGCACTAACGCACAGAGACATGATCAGGCACTGCACTCAGAGCTACAGAAAAAGAAGAAAATGGATTTCACGCCTAAGTTGTCAAGAGAATTTAGGATTATAATGTACATGGCTCCTCTTTAATTCATAAACTTCAAATTCAATTAATTCAGCAAATAACATCCAGTTAATGTGGTGTAATTTTCTTCCTAACTTATTGATGAGGCTGCAAATGTTGGTATGTGGTTACAGAATTGGCATTATATATATATTTTTTTTGGTTTTTTAATGTGATGCAGGCATGATTACCAATCCACTTCTCTTATGCGACAAAAATTTTGTAAAAAGGGAAACACCATCTTGAGGCGAACAGATTATATTTGCACCCCTTTTTTTTCCCGAGTCGTTTTGTATTCTCAGGTCGTACATTGTCATGATTTATTCATCTCTCTGGCATTCTTACTGGCCGTTCTCATATATGAAAAGGTACCGTGTGAAGTACAGCTATTAGTGTCCCACTGAGCAAAGGATTCACTTTCCTCTTTCCTTTTTTTTTCAGGCCAGCAGATTGAATTATGAGAAAGGTGCTATACAAATTCATTGTAACCAACAACAGAAGACCTTATGATGTTTTCAAAGGCTAAACACAGAGAGAAGTAATACCTGTTATTACTGGTATTATTTATCTTTCTATAGTATGTTTTTTGGGGTTGAGAAGAAATTGATAAATGTCTGACCTTCTTGTTTCTGTGGTAATATAGTTTGCACTGTCTGTCGAAGACAAAGCTTTTGTGATTACTTTGCATGAGTCACAGCAGAGAGCTCAACGGGTGACTCAGGATTACTTCATTTGATTGGCACATCTTACAAAACATCTTACAAAACAATAAAACCCCAATCAGGACAAGCACAATATCTTTTTGTCCTTAACAAAACATTCCAGCTATGTGATTCTCTGTCTAATGAAACGATGAAACATTCAAAAAGCCACTTCTCAGATGCTGAAGTTTAACTTGTCCTTGCAAATCTTAAGCTACAGTGACAGACTTGCAGCCTGTCCAGGTGTTCATCCTTATTCACACCCTATAACGGTTAGGATGGGCTCTCATAACCCTGAAGTGGATGGATGGATGGATCTTGGTCTACAGTGGATGGAATAATATTATATTCCAGTTAAGATGCTCTTGCTTTAGCCAAGATATATTAGAACAGTATCTGACTTATGATACATTTTTCATCTTCTTTACCTCCATCTCTTCTAATCAACTTCTGGGGATACTGCTGCCGGACTTATATATTTGAAAACTCAGATATTCATTTGATTATATATTCAACATGTATATCATCCAATTTGAATATAACTGGATATAATTCTATTTTAGCTTGAGAGTCTGCCATGCTTCTCACACACAGCAGTGAGCTTCACTTTTTAAGTTTTTTCTATCTTCTCTTTTCATTCTCCTCTTAACTTATCCCTACTAATGGCTGCTTCTCGGCGAGTCTGGTTCTACTGGAGCTTTGCTCCAGTTAAAAGGGATTTCTTCCTCCCCACCTTTTCCAAGTCAGATTTTTCAGGTTCTTCCTTTGACATTGTAGGGTCTTTACCTTACAAAGCCTTACCTTATTCAGTGTTTTGAGATGGCTGTTGTTGTTAAATAGTGCTATATAAAATCAGAATGTCAGTGATGTAATACATCATTCATCACAATTCATGATCCATCACAGTTCAGAGGTTTTACAATGCCGTAAAAAAAAAAAAAAAACCCTGTTACCTTAACTTAGAGCATACTTTCAGTTTGGATCTATTAGGACATCATTGTGTCAGATTTTCACTAAAATCTTGTCAATACTCTATGAGGAGTAACAGTTCTTGTGAAAACAGAAGTTGGCCAATTCCCAGTTCTTGATCACCTCTTCCAGTAGGGGGGGTGCTGTTCTGAGCTGTTCTGTGTGTTTCTATTCTTTCATCATGGATCTCATAGTTCTGCTGAGAACAAACAAGGTCAAGCTGACCCAGCTTTCATGTTGAGGATCTTTACTGGTGATATCAGCTGGGTTTCTGACCCCAGAACCCCAGCAATGGGTTTCAGTTCAATCAGTCCAGTACATTAGCCCCAACAACAATGATTAAATCCAGAAGTGTAACCTGGAGCTGGTTGAACTGTTTTTGTTTCCTTCAGGCTAAGACTGTGAAAGTTCAGATTTACTGTAGTGTCTTGGAATGTCTATGGAAGAAACGTATGGTGCAATTGATTTGAACTATGGCTCACACTCAGAGCACATTTTAAAGAAAAAATATCCCATCTACACAATCTTCACTCACTGAGTCATAGTGACTTTATCCTGTTACCCAAATCAACAAAGCTCCAAACACCAAAAATACTACAGTATCTGTTGCAGTCTTAGAGAGGCTGACATTTAATCTGTCATATGAACCTTCAGCACCAGTCTTCTATACCTTTATGTCAGTAATTATTGAATATAAACCAATCATAAAGTGTGTTTTTCAAATATGTTAGCTTGGTTAGTTTGAACACCAGAAGGATGTTTTTAATTTGAATTGAGAACAGCTAGAAACAAGGACTCTGAGTTATCTACCTTTGGTATTTTTCCCCGTACTTTTTCAGACAATCTGTAACTTTTTTTCCCAGCTGCTTTATCCGTCTCTTGGCTTAACTGTGGGACAAATGTCATACAATTCATGTCCGTTACACTGTGTGACAAGTAAAGATATGCAGTGTTTACATGCAAATTCCCTGACACAGCGAATGGCTGAAATTGGCTGAGGAAATAGAAAGAGCCAACATAGCAGCAGAATCTCACGCCTCAGTACACTGTAAAGTGTCAAGAGAGTTGGCAAAGCCCTGCTTTACATTCAAGGCTGAGGAGGGCCATTCCAAGCAAAGGTTATACACTTCATATTAGCTGAATGAAGTGAACAAGTCTAGATGAATGCCAAGAAAAAATTCATGCCAAGACATGTTTTTTTTTTTTTTTTTAAATCATTATTGCTGGCTGGAT
>VUQR01024399.1:27866-46301 GCA_015108515.1 Hemichromis elongatus
TGCATCACATAAATCACACATTAAAATCATGTAAAAGCCAGGATTGGTGCTCTGTGAGTGACATCCAGGTAAAATTAGACCATAACAAGTGAACCCACAAAGGTTTCAGCTAACACGTCTGCCTCCAGTATACAAAGCGTCTCATTAACAACTCTGAGCAAACATCTGAACCAGAAGACCTCCATTCGCCAAAGTTGCTAGCATCATTTCAGCAAATTAAAAGTTATTTAGTGTTTACTTTAATGATTTATGAAACCTGCATTTGTTTAAACTTTTTGTATATCTAAAAACAAAAAGAGGAGAAAAAAACAGATTCATGTGACACTTGAAAAGGATATGTATTTTTACATCACTCCATTGGCCCCCTCACGCAGCACTGCAGTCCAGTAATGGTGATATATTCCTGTTGGCCAGCTGCCCAGAATATGAAGATGTTTACACCCAATTATGTCATTTCACAACAAAGCCACACAAAGTGAGACTTCTTATGCTTGTAATGACCACTATTATTTTGGCTTATCATCCTCAACAGGTTAAGAGGGACTAACTTGTCCCAAAGTGAAGGGACAAATCTTCATTTCTGTGCAGGCTCTATATAAAAAAAATAAATGTGGACAGATTGTACTGGGTGTGGTGTTATAAGGAATATAGTAGTGTTACTAATCCTAGGCTGGAGCAATAAACCTGTTCAATTTTCTTTCAAAAACTCACTTGGAGTTGCACATCCTAAAAATATGTATAAACATGATAACGAGCAATACAACACACTTGTCACCGCTTCCCTTGCTAAAAATACTTCTATCAGTTCATAGGTGTCACTGTTAATTAACTAGAATCAGAAGAAAAACTCAAGTGCAAAGTGAGATTTCTGGCATTTTTCTCCACCAATTAGCTGTAAAAATGTGAAGTGTGAGTTTATAGATAACAAAAGAAAGTCAGAAAATCAGTGTTTTTTTTTTCTTGTAGTTTTACTGAAGTAACTTTAAATTCATGAGCCAGATTGCAGTGAAGGTCCTCGTTCAGTTCTGTAGTCTAGCTCTTCAGTCGAGAGGTTTGCATTATGGAGGAGTCCCTCTTGGCCTAAAAACCACAGGATGACTTCTTCTTTCTGTGCACTCAGATTTTCTCTCTGAACAGCTGGCTCTTTGGCTAAGAGCCTTCGAGCTGGCAAGAGCTGGATGATGTTTCCTCCTGGCAGTGATAGAGCTGCTCTCTAGAATTATTTCCCCCCCGGGCAGGATGCGTCTCGCTGTGTTTAGCAACCCAGGAGACGGGCATCACATCTGGTCCTGCACTCAACAGCGACAGGCAGTGAGAGGTAAATTCTCCTAATGACGACTGGCTGGCCAACGGCCTGATCCACTAGGGCCTGGGTGTAAAGCTGGCATCCTGCTCTAGTAGAGAGAGAAATCCAAATATGGGGACCTATATGATTTGTGAAACATGGAACACATTTGGGGGTGTTCACTCCGTGCCTGAATGGAAATGAGGAAGGTTTGAGACTAAGCATGCTGCTGCACGTTTCACTCTGCTGGTTGTTTTCTCCAAGGTCACACTCTGTGGTCTGAAAGCTGTTGTGTCCAGATGGACAGTAGGTCAGCAACATGATGGATACTAAATGTTCTTATTGATTGATACAAGACAGCAGGGATTTAACTCGGGGGGCCGGTTCATAGTATCTGCAAGGTTTTTGAGCGGAATAAAACTTAGAAATCAATGATTCTGTTTTTGCTGTATGTTCTTGTTTTTCTTTGGTCAAAGTTCTAGTACATAATCATGCCTATTACATTAGCGTTCTCGACAGGGTGTAAATCTGTGTCTGACAATGTGGGAAACTGGTAATTTCATTGACAAATTTTCTGTGAACACTGAAAGCACAATAATAATAACTCATAAACTTCCCCTCATCTCTGGTTCAAGCTCTGTTGTTTGTACTACTTCTTATAAGGAAATAAATGTAAATCTGAGGAATTTCTGTATTGGCATTTGACAGTAATACCATATACTCAGGAAAGTAAGAAGGCTAGCTGAGATATAATGCAGTATGCCTCCTCCTTTCTGTACTGACAAGTACAGCTGCTGCTCACACATAAATGACATGAAAGAAACATCTACTTTGAATTGAGCTGCTGGTTGCTTCATTTCATTTCTCTGTGTGCATTAAAGGCCTTCTACGGTGAACGTTAATCATTGCACTGATATTGTACCACAGAAACCATAGATGCACTGAAGCCGCAGTTCTTCTAGAGTTGATAGGAATGGCATATGCCTTGTCCTTCCTGTCTTCACATGCTAAAGAAGAAGGATACCCACAAGGACAAACAACAAAAACTCCATGTGGAAAATGAAAAATAGAAATTGCATTTCAGGACGACTTTGCACTGTTATTTTGAAATGCGTGTTACTATTTTTGGAGTCAAAAATTTTTCCACAGGCGTAAATGTTTGCAATGGCTAGAAGATGCTTTCCATTGTTTCCCTTCCCCTTATTTCTCAGGTACAGTGTGACCTGCAGACCTGTTAGTTTTATAGATGTTCTACAACCATCGAATATTATTACGACAAGCTTTGGACAAAGGTGGTGATGACCTTTTTTTCCCCTCTTCCTTAAACCTCATCAAGTTGTTTTTGTGCCTAAACCACCTCAGCAACAGAACAGTGACATGAGAGATAAAAGCAGAAATATAGAGGTGGGATGTAATGAAGTACAATCACTTTGTTACTGTACTTTTTTTTCAATTTTCAGTTATTTTTCAGGCTTTCTACTGCTTTCACCAAACTGGTTTGGGCCTTAACAGTAACACATAACGGGCAGTCCTAATGGTGTATCAATCACTGATGATGATGCCCGAACCACCTCAGCTGGCTCCTTTCGATGTAAAGGAGCAGCGGTCCTACTCTGAGCTCCTCAAAATGGCCGAACCTTTCACCCTATCTCTAAGGGAGAGGCCAGCCACCCTTCGGAGGAAGCCCATTTCCACTGCAATCTCGTTCTTTTGGTCACTGCCCACAGCTCATGACCACAGGTGAGGGTAGGGACGTAGATCGACTGGTACACTGGGAGCTTCACTTTTACACTCAGCTCCCTCTTCATCACGACAGACTGGTACAGCATCCACAACACTGCGGCCGCAGCACCAATCCGTCTGTCGATCTCCTGTTCCCTTCTCCCATCACTCGGGAATTCAGTTGTATAACTCCACAAAGAGCAGTAAACCTCAGAGCAGCAGCTGCAGGTCAGCTGATCACAGCTTTTACACAAAGAAAATCAACTGGAGCTCATCATAGAACTGATTACCTGTCGTGATACTTTTCCCTACACAGAGGCACTACCACTGATTATAGGGTTTCTCCACTTGCTAAATCCTACATTAACCTGTGACTGCACTCATTTTTCAGTTTACACGTGAATTTAAAGTCACCCCAGGTTGTAGACAACAGAAGCTTGAGCCTTAAAAAAGTTTTTTTTGTGCCACTGTTCTACAGATTCAAGCTGAATACATCCATTAGGATGTATGAAGTTTGTATTTTGATCTATTAATATAATTTTATTATATTAATATAGCATGAGGTTCAGTTAGCTTTGCACAGTTAGCTTTGCTTGTAGAAATTCAATTCAATTTTGTTTCTACAGTGCCAAATTGCAACAACAGTCGCTTCATGGCGCTTTATATTGTAAGGTAGGCCCTTTAATATTACAACAGAGAAAACCTCAACAATTATGACCCCTTATGAGGAGGCACTTTGGCAACAGTGGGAAGGAAAAACTCCCTTTTAACAGGAAGAAACCTCCAGCAGAACCAGGCTTGGGGAGCAGCGGCCATCTTTTGTCTTCAAAAGAGTTTACTTTCTTACTTGAGTACATTTCACAGCCTGTATGTTTTCACTTCTACTTTAAATAAGTAAAGTAAGAAGTTTAATCAATACTTCAACTTTTACCAGAGAATTTTTATCACAGGTACCTATATTATGTCTACTGTATAGGTATCAATGCTAAACAATTAAACCAAAACTAACTGTATTTTATCACATCTCACTTGGGAGTAAAAACAAATCTCTAAGCTTGACAGAAACTGTAATTTGATTATTAGTGTGATATATATTAACATCAATTGATATTAAAATATAAAAGATTTTGACAAGATATTTTTCTTTCAGTATTGCTCAGCCCAAATTCTTAAGAGCTTTTCTAATAAAGGTCCTTAAAAATAGTTTTTTCCTCTTTTAAATTGGGGATAATTAAGGACAGCAGCAATAACAATGAGTGTGTATTTTCCAAAAATTGATAAGAAACGAAAAGTTAACTTAATAGGTGTTCATTATTTGTAAATATCTGTTTTACTTTTGTTTTACCCTCCAATTATCTTGTTTGCAAAAATAATATTTTTTAGAAAATAATTAGATAATATAAAAATCCTGACTAGCCTTACCAGCAATATCCTCTGTTGCTGAATGAGAAAAGCACTGCAATCTGGGAAACTCAGATTTTCTGTTGAGGAAGTTCAAACATCAAAGACTTTGCCTAAAAACATCCAAACAAATACACCCAAAGAGATTGTTAGCAGTGTACCAACATATAGACAGCTAACACATATCAACCTCATTTCCTACAAACATCTCAGCTGGATATCACTGACAGTGTTATAAAACTGCTGTAGTCAGAAGTCTGCTCTGATGAGATACAGAAGCACAATGAGCACTTTGAATATACCCCAGAGTCTGCTTGCAGTAATGTGATGGTTATTTCATGCCTTTTTGGGGCTCACAAATACACACTCCTTTATCACTTTGAATAGTTTGAAGAAATTTGTTTGGAGAAGTGCAGGGGCTAACTTGCTCTGTATGACGGTTCCGTTCAAAGACGTCAGGACTGATCTTTGAAAACAGGAAATAACAGGCTTTTAATCTGAGATAGTTATAATCTTTAAATGTCTGTGAGCCTGTCTAATGTACAGAATGGATCAGTATGGAGACATATGTCCAACTTTTTTTTTCTTTCTTTTATTTAGAGTCATTATTGGTAATCAAAGTTGCTTCGTCACGGGCACTAAAACAGATTTTACTTTTAAAAAACATAGTTGTGTGTTTTCAAAAACAAATATCCTGTACCATTAGTATTGCTTGTCAGATGTAAATAGCTAAACCTTGCCTTGTATTATAGTTACCAATGAGCATTTTAAGCAAAGACTGAAAGCTCTAGAGACCTATATACAATATTATCATACGTCACAATGAGACATCATTGCAGTTGTAAACATTTTGCAATCTTCCCAGTGATAAACTTGTCAAAATCATACTTTTTTTTTTTACAAACTGAGAGACTGAACAACCCTGGCAATAAAACTTGTCAACAATGTTGTATCCACCTGATATAGTGAAATGGTTGTATTACAGTAAACGTGTAGATTACTGTAATATTAAAGTATTTTGGATGTGGGACAGTAGTCGCCAGTTTTCGGTGAGATAATGAGCTCTTGTGATCTACCAATAATGTGATAGTAAAAATGTCAAAAAAAACCCATGATGCAACCCTTTCTGCTGTACTCAAACTTTCCTCAGTTATGCTTCCCTTCTACAGTACGCAGAGAAAAATCTTTGTATGTGATTTTGCTGAAGTGTTATGTAGTTTTCCAAGCTCTGTGTTTCCAGTGTTGGTGAGCTTTTCATTTGAGGAGACTTAACATTAGTTTAGTCGTCCTCAGCTGACGTTATTTGGAATCAGATGAACATGAGATGAGCTTTCATGTTTGCTGCATTTCAGAATATTTTCCTTTCATACATCCAAAGTAAAATAAATAAATCCCAAATAAGTATATATAGGATATGTTGGTTTTTTTTTTAATATTTTCATTGATGATATTCTTTGATGGTTAGTGTTACAATGCAAATGTAAATACTAGCCTTTTAAGCAACAATGCTACTTGATTTTTACTGGAACCTGTTCCACTATTATTCATCCTCCATCCCGGTCCGCTTAAATGACTGCACAGTTGTGGAAAACATGTGGCATGCTAGCTTTAGCTAGTGTGATTTACACTGGCCTCCAGTTATTACCAAAGGTTTCTCAGCTTGACTTGATGATCCCGTTTTTTGTTTTTGTTTTTTGCCGGTTTATCATTTTTTGTACAGTACCAGCAAACTTCACTGCATCTGACACATTTTATCAATCTAATGTCTGTTAGTAACGTTCTACTATTCTGGTTGTTTATCATCAAAAACAAAAATGTTGCATAAATTATCCTTTTTTATAGTTTAATGACTAAATTGTGCCTGTCTGCGATTATATCATAGTAAACTAAGAAACAAAGAAACAAAAAAAATATGTTAGAGCAAGTCATGTTAACAGCTGTCTCCACCCCTCTGTGGGCCTTGGTGCTGGTTTAACACCTTTTTTCAACATGGATCCATTTTAGTGACTAGACAATAACCCTTTTTGATGGTTGAAGGCTTTCAGTTGAGGAAATATTCGATCAGGATATAAGATTCTAGATGATTTGTTATCGTTATTTAACACATGACTGCACAACAAAATTGTAGATGCATTTCTTTTATGCAACTCAAAATCAACAAAAAATGAAGAAATTATTTAGTCATTTAAAAAATCTGTTTTTCATGTTAAGTGCAGAGGTTCCATAGTCTCACAGCCTGAGGAGAGAATCTGCCATGAAATGTTGTGGGATGACAGCAGATACATCTGCTTGTCAGACAGCAGCAGTGTGAACAGGGGTGTTGTTTTTTTTGTTTTTTCTTATTCTTTAGGCTCTGCCACCTCACTGGTATCTCAGAAGCTTGGGAAAAGATTGGTGCCGGATATATTCTGGGAGGTTCTGATCACCAGACGTAGAGCCTTCTAGTTTTAGGGTTCATACATCCAATATCAGTTGATATTTTCAGTCAGAACACAGTGCAGTAGAAGTTAACAAGAACTGAAGTTTGAAGCCTGCTGCATTACTGTTTTGACCTCCTTTTATTTTATTTATTTCTTTATTTATTTTGTATGAGCAATGATTAGTAAACCTAGCAAACGGCATCTATAAACTGACAAATACAGGTACCTGCTAAATGGCAGTAACAACAGCTTTTGGTTGCTCTGGTCAAATTTCAGGGTTCTGAGCATTTACTGATGTAAATGCAAAAAAAGGACGAGCCAGTTACTCCCAGTATAAATGGGTGCAGCCAACAGACATCTGCTCTCTGCTAATTAGTGCAAGAAATATACAATAGCCTGAACATTTTTTTTGCACCAGACTGTAAAATATTATTTCAAGTTTCGTGTTTTAACATCAGATTGTATAGGGAGTGAACCTTTTTATGGAGGGAGCCTCAAATGGTCATTAGATGAACTGCAATTCTGATGTGTCTGTGGCCGCTAGGCTTTCTTTACTACGGTGGAGATGTTTGATGATCATGATCAAGCATCTAAGCACCATACAACACCAATGGGAATTTCTCACTTGTGAAAATAAAATGCTCTTTGGTGGATTATGTAGAATAATCTGTAAAATAATTTAATTTGAATTTAAACACATTGAAATTGTTGTATAAACCCCTGTCTTAAAGGCTAAAACAGAAAAAAAATTCAGATTTTTTTTAACTACTTTATATCAAATGGTTTTAGTTTTATTTTATAGTGATGCAGTTGGAATAAGCTAGGAGAAACCTACCATGCTTGTCCATTTGAGAGCTAGCAGTGCTGATATTTTACTCAGCAATACGACAAATACATCATTTCAGAAAAGATGCAGAAACTGTTGAGGAAATCCTGAGTTTGACTTTGGAGCCTTTTGCTGCTAGTTTTTTCTTTTCGGGTCGACCTTCAGGAGCCCTCCCTCTGCTGCCTTTTCACAGCACACTGAACAGCGAAAGGACAGACAAGGTGCATGTTAAGTGAAGGTGGTGGCTCCTGTCATAGTCGACCTGGGTGCTATCAGTACGGGATCAGTCGTCTGTGTCTGAATGACAGAACTGCCTGCGTCCCCATCACTGCAGAGTGTCCACAGGCGTCTTTCGGCCTCGGTGTCATGACAGCCAGCTCAGCATGACAATAGGACAACTAAAGGGGACAAGCCGTCTGCTGTCAGCAGTTAAAACCAAATCCTGGGCTCCTGCCATCAACATATGTCCAAAATCTGAAATATTAAAACCTCACCTCGACGCTGATATAAATTTATTTAAACAATGCTCAAATGATTATACAAATATTCAACATCTCCTGTCAAATTTAGACATTTGGCAAAGGTTTAGGAAATGACCTTTAAAAAGTTTTGCTATTTGCACACTGGTGTGCAGATCCTCGAACTGCCCGGAGGACTGCCGAACATTGGCTGAAGGAGCAAAAACCTTAAAACTTCCATCTGTTAAAAAGAGACGAGATGTCCTGATGAATTACAAGAATCAGAATCAGAATACTTAAATTCATAAGGAAATTATGTAGGAGGAGACAAAAATGATATAACCTAATAGATACTCACAGTCATCACCTGCACCTTAAATCCACGCCGCTGTACTCCAAGTTTATTTCTCAGCTGGGAAGACAGCAGGGAGCCGTTGTTTATTAAGCTAATCAATACACACTTGGGACGTGTGATGAGTGAAAAACCTTTTTTTTAATATAGACTTGGCCCAAATACACACGCAGAAGTTATAAACTGTAAATCTGGTTTTGATAACATCGCACGCAGATCTGCTGTTGTACAGTTTGCGTTGTTTGTGTGAATTTGTTGGACTGCATGTATTTTGTGTATGGTCAAAGTGTTACATTCACCCAGTTGTTCAGTATGTACATTGTATGATCACTAAACTTTAGCATTAGTTTGAGGCACTAAGGGGAAATCTTACCTGCCTAAACTTTGTGTTCAGCTTAAAATAAAAGCACACAAACTCGGTGAACATGGTAAACTCTTATTGTAACCCTGTCATTATTCAAAGCTATCATCCCAGCCTTAAGATTTTTTTTTTCCTGCTCATTTTCTGCAACCCCACAGAAGAGAAATATATAATTTATTCAAAGTCCATGTTTGCTATAGTAATTAAATTCCTTCTTATGTTTACATTTTGCTTATTGCGCCACTGTGACTAGTTCATTTAGCATTTTGGGAAGGCTCCTTTGTCTGAGAGAAAATCCATTTTCTAGCTCCTACATTCACCGCCACACACAAGTACGCTGATTATTCCGGAGGCACAGAGTGGGAGCGCGGGCAGGAGAATGCAGGATGAGGACCTACAACTGGCACAAGGTGCAAGCACCACCAGTGGCCTCAATCAGTCATGAGGTGCCTCAGCACGAATGGAGCAGAGAGGTTGTTGTGCTGGCAGCCCCCGGCAGCATGATTAAGGAGCCAGCGGTGTGATTACGCTGCTCGCTTTATGAATGGAGTAATAGAGGGAGGCATAGTCTGGTGCTAAATTCTCCTGATGGAGGTGAGACATGAGTATGCGGTGGGGAGGAGTCCGAGGCCCTCCCATGTGACCGAGAGAAGATAAAAGACTGACAATAGATAATTAAGGAACTGCCAGGACCTCTTTTCTATTCACATGGCTGTATTATTAAAGGGGATTCAGTCAGGAAGAATATTAATATAAACTACAGCCCGTGTGACTCAGATGAATATAAATTGGGGCCGGTGTGTGGAGGAATGCATTAGGGAGTGTTTATCAGGAGCGCAGGGGAGCACGGCGATCATGAGAATGGGCTCCACACTTTGGCAATGAAGCTGTGTCGAGCTCCGGTGAATTAACAAACGCATGTCATCAGCAACAAAGGTGCTTTTGAGAGGTTTGCATGTTCACATATTTAAATCGTTGCTGCAGAAAAAAGTCACACAGCTGCAGGGTTGTTTTTTTTTTGCACATTAGTCTCCTGTTCATTCAAGCTTCATCACTTTTAATGATTAAAAAAAAGAAAAGAAAAAAGTTTAAATCCCCAGGTGAGTACATTTATTTCTCAAGCTTTTCTAGTGCTACATAGTACTATAGAACATTAGGCCTAAAAGCATTTGATTAGTGTAGAATCAATATAATCAGTTAATCACAGAGTAAATATAGTTCAGGCAGCGAAAGGGTGAGACTTTTCTGTGTCGTAGTTGTGGTTGAACGTGGCCAGTTGTTCATATCTGTGGGGTGAAAAAGGCTTATCTGCTGTAGGGGTTGTTGAGATGGAAGTACCTCTCCACATGGATTTCACAGATAAGTATTCAACCTTATGCAATTTGGAGGATCCTTTTATCCAAAACAGCCGACTGAACCTGCAGCCGTATACATTTTAAAGATGAATAAGCCCTGAGAGAAAAATATGACAGTGCCAGAAAACATTACCTGTGCTGAAACACGAATATCCTGGCTTTATGTATTTTTTTTCATAACACACATCAGTGGGAAGAAAATTTCCATGATGAACCACTGAAAAGGCCAAGGATCTGACTTTAATATAGAAAGAAAGTCAGAAAAAAACAAACATTGTCAGCTTTTTGTTCATCTTCCTTTGAGAAAAATAAGATTGACATCCAAAAATGTTTCAGTTTCAGTTTTTTCCCCCTCCATTAATCAAATAATAATATCCATCCAGATATGTCCATCACAATCTCCTAAAGGCCAAGATGACTCAAACAGTCCAACGGTCTAAACATAAAAACAAACTCACTTTATTATCAAATGAAGCAAAGTGAAATAACTGTTTTGTTTCTTAAAAGATCATGGTAACCTTCCCATTAAAGCAGTAACACATAATGTAAGTAGGCTTTCTAATATAATGTGCACTACAACTAACAGTTGTCTTTATTAATTCATTTAATCTTTGTTGGTAGGTTTCTCGGTTAACCCAAGTTCCTCTGTGCAGGAAAACCCTGCAGATTATTACCCAGGCACTTTTTCTGATGTGTTGGTGTTTAAAAAAAAAAAAATCAGGAAAAGCCATGCCTCTCATTCTTATACATCAGAACACCATAACTTGCATAAAAATAGTTTGCCTCATCAGTGTTGATGGAGATTCACTCTGTTCTCAGTGACTTCTCAGTTTCATTTTCAATAAATGTTTTCTGCCTGCAGCACATTTTAAATGGCGATATTTTTTTACCTTCACAGGAAGGTGATTCCCAAATGAAAAGCTTGCAAAAAATGTGAATTCATATGATTTTATGAAGTTATAAAATCACCTGATACAAAATGAGCTCTAACTGGATCAACTTAAGCCTCTTAATGCATGTAAAATAATAATCCACTAATGTACATACAGTATGTAGTAAACACAAATACAAAATGTTTATTAATATGTGATTTAAAAAAAAAAACTAAAATACATCTGAATGCTATTTTAAACATACGTACCCTCTATTAATTTGCTATTTGCTTATCCAAAGTCGGGTAGCTGTGGCAACAGGCTAAGCAGAGTTTTCCAGATGTCCTTCTCCCCAGCCACACTTTACAGTTTGTCCTGGGGTATCCCGGGACATTTAAAGACTAGACAACATATATAATCTCTCCAGTGGGTTCTAGGTCTACTTCAGGGTTTCATCCCAGTGCATGGACAACCTCCAAAGGAAAGTGCCCAGAAGCCATCCTAACCAGATGCGGAAGTCCCTTAATGAACAAAGGGGAGGGTTGGGGTGCAGAGTGACTTGTACATCAAATACTTTCCTTTAAGTTCAGCTCTCTCCGTACAATGACAGTCTGGTACGATGGCCACATTGCTGCTGACGCCTCATCAATCCACTAGTTCAGTTCACACTCCACCTGCTCATCACTCGTTAATAAGATAATTGAAGTCCCCTGCTTGAAGCAGCCTCTTTCCAGCAGAGAACCATGGCCTCAGGCACTTGGAGGAGCTGACTTTCTTTTAAGTAAACGAGTACTTAAAAAGCAAATATTGGTGCTGTATCACTAAACTACACAAAGAATATACTTTCTTTACCTTCATTTAGTCAAACACATGCCACATTTTACCTGTGAGCTAAAATCCAGTCACACACAGACCTGTTAGCAACCGCTGCTTACTGGAAGCAGGGGTTGCATAACTGTTACATTCACTCGTAGCATTCATGGAAGATGCTAACTTATCTGCAAAGACTCTTCACCTTAAAAAGTCATGCATTTTCAATTGTGTTGTTTTTTTTCCTCCAATTCTGGTTTGGATTGCACTTTTTCAAGTTTCACTACTTCTCAGTAAGCAACAGGCGAGTGTTTGCAGATAAATCGGTGTCTTCCATGCACACTATGGGCAACTGCGGGAATCTGTTAGTGACCAAAGCAATCACAAGGAGGTTTTTGATGCAGGATGCTCTTGGTGACTGATTTCAGCTGACACAGCCAGTAACCTCCGGCAATCACTCACGAACCATCGGGGACTACATATTGTTCCCTAGCAAGCTTAGGGAAACTGATTGGTCTCTGTGTGACTGAGGTCTGCAATAACAAAAATACAAACACTTGCATGAAACTTACAACCTTTAATTCGGTTGTTACAGACCTTGTAAGCCTTAATTTATATACTTTTTTCTCTGCTTCTTACAATTATCTTAAGCCTTCCTTGCTGCAAGTTCAATGCACCGAAAGGGAAAACAGACTTGTGACCTTGTTCTTGTTGCAGTATAAATAACGGTCAGCTTGGCTCCTAAAGGAGCCTTTATTCCACAGCTGTAAAGCGGCCTCTATAGAAAGGTCACTTTAACAATAAAAAGACACAAGGATACACTTGGTTCATGATATATTTTTTATTGTTGGGTAAAATGACAAGCGTGTTTTCTCTATATAAATAACAATCACATGAAAGAACATACGAGACATGGCTATATGGAGGTGGAAGCAGTGTTTGTGATCACAATGTGCTGCTTGGGTACAGGATGTCCATAATGATAGCTGTGTGTTTTGTTTTTCATTCTTAAAAAGGAGTGTGCTGATTTTCTGAAATGAGCAGAAAATGAGCCAGAATCTGTACACTGATGAGAAACTAATGGACTCACAGCCAGCCGCTATGTACAGGACATTAACAGAGAGAAAGGTCGGAGGTCGTCATCAGCAGTAGAGTCAGGTTTCAAAACAGGAAAATTTAAATCAAAGTATATACGCTTAAACTGGAAAGACAGAATGACTATATATAATCTGTACACATCAAAAGTTCATACTAAATTTGAGATACAGTTGCCCATTGTGATTCAGAGTCATAGAGTGCTAGGGTGAAAATGCATAGAAATGTATCCAGCTAGGAAACGGTTTCATTGACTACTGCAGGAGCATTTAGAAAGAGCTGCTTCTCATGCTCAAAGACCCTCTACACGGCACAGCCACATCTACCCCAGTCCCCCGTGTGCTAGTTCATCATTACTTCACATTAAAACATCCACTTGAAACACGCTGTCAAACAGAGCAGACTATGCATGTGCTCCACATTCAGCTACACTCTAAGATGCTTTTCTCTTATTTGGTCCAGGGATATTAAAATCATGACAGAATTTTTTCACACACGAGTGCTCTATTGACTCTCAGCTAAGGAACATTTTTGAAATATTTAAAATTTCACAATGTGTAGTGTATAAAGCTGGTAATATTTACCTAACATCACCACTTACTTTCATTTTTCTGCTTTGGACTATACATGAAAAGAAGAGAGGTGGGAAAAAAAAAACTATATCATTCAAAACCTTCCAAAGCTGGTTATAATTTCGGATCAAAGGTTACAGAGCACACAACCATAATGAACCACTCAGTCTCCACTTCAAACAGGATGGGATCACAGCAAGGGCTCGTTTTAATTAGACTTGGCTGCATTCGATGGACGAGAGCTGTAGATTTGTGAGGAACCGCTCACACTCACCATGAATGAAGGGGTCAAAGAAAGAGGTTTTAGTCTGCAGTCACACTGGGAATAATTATGCTAATTCCTCTGATGGAGGGGAATTTTCCTTGAAGGCACAGGAAAAAAGTTGGGAATGGGGAAAATTGAAATTATAAGATTTAATCTGGGCGTATACAATATATATGTATATATGTGTTTCTGCCGATTCACTTTAGTTTGTTTTGTTAAGAGATTATCTACAGCATTCCCACACACTGAATACAACCGAATAATAATGCAAAGTTGCACATATTTATGATTTCATACCAATTTTCCTGAAAAGAAATGTTACTAGCAAGCAACTTTGATGTAGAGGCAAACCACCAGGTGAAAACAAAACAAACAAACTTGGCTTCAAGACAATATCAATCAATTATGCCCTCACATATTTATTCTTTTTTTGTTAGCATTTTTTTGTGTATTTATTTTTTCATTTTCGGATGACAGTCCCTCATCCGTCGGACTTACAAGTCAATTTGGTTTCTGAATCTGTGGTTTTCATTATCGGACCCCCACAAAACTAAAGAATCTGCAACAGAATTCAGTGCATTAGTACCTTTGAAAGGAAAAAAAGCTCACTGGGTCTCAACGTCATGACCTAAGACTCTCCCACCCACACCACCACGTTGCCTTTGAGGACATCAGTGATCTCACAGTTGAGCTTGTTGAGCCGTCCATCCAGGATGAAGAGCGACTCTCTGGACGGTGTCATGAGGTACTGTCCGAACAGTCCGCTGCCCGCCATGATCCTGTTCTTGCTGCTCCACGGCCACTCGAATGACTTGGTGGGCTCCTTCAAGCTCTTGATCATCTTGACTTTGCCAGTGCTCAGCTCCA
Source organism: Hemichromis elongatus (assembly GCA_015108515.1). Classification (NCBI taxonomy): domain Eukaryota; kingdom Metazoa; phylum Chordata; class Actinopteri; order Cichliformes; family Cichlidae; genus Hemichromis; species Hemichromis elongatus. The sequence goes on from VUQR01024399.1 coordinate 42,528, forward strand.
CAAACAGAGCGTCAGTTTGACGGCCGGAGCTGCCGAACACGTTATACTGGTGGACCTCGGTGAAGGAGCGCTGGAAGGCCAGATCAGACAGGTGCAAGTTGGTGTGGATATCGAAGGGCTCCTGGATTTGCCCACGCTCTGAGATTGTCTGGATTCTCATCAAGCCATCACTGTCATCGACAGTGACCAAGTAGTGGCCGTCTGGAGACACGTAGGGAGTGCCAGTGATGTCACGGTTTTGTCCAATCACGCTGTCTGTCACGCTGTCTAAGATGAGCTGAGGCTGCGTGGCACCAGTAGAGTCTGGCCTGCAGTTAACAAAGTAATAGCCACCAAGGTGGGTGTAGGCTACAGATTTGGGGATGCAGTTGTACTCCCATAAACTGATGTTTTTCACGTATGAAGTAGTCTCCAGGTCAATCTTGTGTAGGACAGGCTCATTTCGATGAAGGATGAGACCAAATCTGCAGGGAATTTAAAGAGAAAAACAAAAGATTTAATCAATATCACATTTTTCTTCTGAAATCCAAATTAAGAATCAAGAAACTGCCAACCCAGTTGACTGGTTGAACACTTTGTACAAAAGTAGTGTCAGAAAATATATCCATAACACTTCTGTTTACCCGGGCATGACTTTAGTGTAAACTTCTTCTCATTTAAGACCATCAAAGTAGCAATGCAGAATTGCCCAAATCAGCACTTTGTTTAATGATTTCATGAGGCTTCATTTAAGATCAAATCAGTCCCTATACACCCCCATGTTAAAACAAAACACACATTTGGAAGCAAGTTTAAATGCTGTATATTATTTCTATATACAGTTTCTGTTCCATAAACTGCAAATAATGCACAATTTATTCCCTATAATCCCCATCAAGGAAACAGCTCGGCTATCTGACAAAACGCCCCAACTCAGCACGTCCACACATTGCTGAGAATGAGACTTAGCCAGTCAGCCAGTGAAATTTGCCTCCTTAATGATGCTGCAACTTTTGCATTTTTAGCCTTTGTGAATTGTAATTGGTCAGTGCTTTCCTTTAAACCAAGTGGAGTGAGTACCTTGAGAAAACTCACACAAGCACAGGCAGAATATGCAAACTCCACAAAAAAAAGCCCAGCTGTCAGTCAGTCCCAAATCTAGGACCTTTTTACCGTAAGGCAGCAGTGCTAGCCACTGCAACACTGTGTTGCTCTGGCAAGATTAAAAGACCATTCGATACCGTTGTAGTTCTGACCATTAACGGTACCAGTTAGCAAACCGGTGGCATTTCTCCCATCACCTGCTCGGAATCAATCGAACGGCATCACCAGGAGTTGGGGCTGCAGATTAATTTGACTTAAAATAGGAAAACTCCCTCTGCCCGTACATTCAAAGGATTGAGAGACTCTTTCTTGATTTTGTGACTTGTGGCACATTACTATTATTAGTTAGTGAAACAATTTCTCATGCAAGAAACTGATTTTAATCTATATTTAAGCGTTTAGGGGAAAAAAAATCTAAACCACCATCAAATTGCATTTTAAATTTTTTGTTTTAAGACCAATTTCATCATCCAACCAGCTGTGTTTAGTTCTACACTTCTTATTATTTGTGATCTAATACAGACTGACTAGCAATTAGTGCTTGTAAGCTGAATTTGAGAGGCAAAAATCATACATTTTTTGGGCTGTCTTCTCCAGCTTCCCAGCCTGTTTGGATGATTAATGCAGAAGGACATCTTGTTAGTTCAAAGCGCAAGTCATTTGCTTTGAACAGTCATGCACTGTATTTGAAAATGTTCTGTAATTTTTGATTTTTAAAAGAAATCTGACGGTAAAAAGCCCCCTAAAAGTTGCACGCAGGTGAAAAACATCTTAAATAAACCAGCACAATGCACATAACAAGACAAGGTCAACCTGAAATGAGAGATAGATTTTTTACTAGGTAATTATGAAGATTTTTGGACTGTCATAATTTTAAAGAAATTTTCAGGAGTAAAAATTAACATTGTTGAGAGCTCCATTTAAACACTAAAAAGGCCAAATTCTGCCCTCTGACAATCTTCATATTGGCTGTCTAAAATCATCCACACTTTCCCCTTTAATAGAATTATAGCAGTGTTATATGTGGCCAACAATCAGTGAAAATGCTACTCATTAGAAAAAGCCAAAGAACCTCCTAATGGCACATTATACTTTAACAGCTGAACAGTTGGAATATGCAAGGAGCGGACAGGCCTCAATTAAATTCGAATACCAGGTGATTGATGCTGACGGGCACTTCAATCTTGCCGTCATTCATCATCTTTTATGCCGTTTGAACAGCACACTGTCTGTACCTGTGAACAGAAAATGGCTGTTTGAAAGCCACACAGCACATTATCATCACTGTGAAGGGAACCATTGATCCAGAGATCATTGTGTCCACTGGGGCCAGGCAGGAGATTGTGCAGGGGCACAGAAACAACTAATTCAGAGTTTTTTGGTTTGTAACATGCGAGTATAAATTGACAACAACTATCAGTGCCTGTGCGAGGACTGGCTTTACTCCTTAATTAGTTATGGTTGACTTATTATGTGATCAGTATTTATATATTTTTTTTTCCTTAAAAAAAAATCGTGCCATGGTTTGGTGCTGCTGACGATTGATGGCTTTTGGCATATTAAATTGCAAGTCTTTAATTAGCCTGTCTTAGTATTAATGGAGCAGTTTTTCACATTTTGTGTCCACGTCTGGACTGTTCTACAAAACAGTTGTCTGCATTTAACACAAAAATTGTAGCACAAACCATTTCCTTTCATGCATTTGCACAATTGAAAATCCTTTTGCAGTTTAAAGATGAAAAAACAGCAGATTTAATTGTTTTTTTTCTAACTCCGTGTTAGAGTAATAACCAGTGAAAAACAACTAGTTTAATCCTTGTCACGGAAAACAAGGATTTCAGAGTAAGTACAGGAAAGATGAAAGAACCAGATCAGAGTAGGCAGGTTGCTGCAGGAAAATGGTAAGAGTAAGAGATGTGGAAAATCTAATCCAAATTAATTACCTGGATTTTAGGCTAGAGTCTAACACTGGACCAGTGCGCTCATCCTGCCAAGTTGTTTTTGGTCAGATATGTGAGTGTGATACTTTCATAAGAAGAAAATTTCTCTCTTAAATTTGGCATCAGAAAGTATAAAGTCTTATCAGCCTAGACCTGAACCTGGACTGTTAGCCTAACCTATTAGTTAGGCTAGCAGAGTCAGTGCTAGCTTAACTACTGATTGCATCTAATAGGCTTTTACTTGGAGTTTACCCTAAACTAACATGAGCTTTTCTGTATTAGCAGTTTTGTCCTGGCTTAGAACTGGTCTTCACTAGTGGCTGTGTGCACAAACTTTCATCATTTTGTCATTATGGGGTATCCTTAGAATATTTACGGGTGAAAAATGAATGTGAAATGAGAGAAGTGTTGTGAATACGTGTGTGAATGGGGTGTATGTTAACAACAAGCTCTAGCATCTCTCTCAATAAGCGCTTGTGAATAGAGCTCAAATCCCAGAATAGCCAAGACCTGAAATGTCTATATAATTGAATTAATTAGAAAGTGTTTTCATTAGAAAATAGGGACTTTTGTCATTTAGACTGTAAAATTTGTTGAAAGTATACACTGGTTAATATTAACTTTCACCGGTGGTATTCGAGTCACTTCGAGTCCTCCGTCACTATACATGCTGGTTCTCGGTTCCACGATAGTTTCCCCCACCTATATTAAAAAAAAAAAAAAAAAAAAAAAAAAAATTAATTAAAATTTA
>VUQR01024401.1:5122-18637 GCA_015108515.1 Hemichromis elongatus
TACACAAATATTCAACTTTCTACACAAATTAAGGTAATTTCACACAACAGAAAAAAACCAACAAAAATAAAGCAGTCTTGAGAAGTGGTGACCACACGCTGCCTCTGAAGTTCAATAAACAGGTGAATAGAGAAGGTGGCGGTGTTCTGGGTGGCGCGAAAGGGTGCTGGACGGGCCTCCGCTTGACCCTCAGCTACGTAAGAGACAACAGCCAGCAGCAAAGAGGAGACTAACACAAAAACTCAGGGTAAGATCATACCACCACCCAGATGATATTGGGGCCTGCTTGTTACCTTCAGACATAAACCCATTGGGGCAGTGTTACTGGGATGTTTAATCAAAGTAACTGAAATAAACTATATTTAGTCTGAGACACACACTGAAACACACAAGTTACACAAGTTTTTAGCAAATATATTAATTTAAAACAAAACAAAGGGACATTTGGAACAGAAGTGGGTTAGTAAACTAGCTCATTACCCTTTTCTCCATCTCAAGCTGTGATCGGTCAGCGTAGCGTTCCTGCCTCTGCAATGGGAAGCAAAAAGAGAAGTGTATCAGAAACCTTTACAATCCCATCAGGATGTTTAGCAAGCCCATGAAGTGCTACTCCAAACCTGTGTGGCCTTCTCTAGTTGTAACTTCAAGTCTGCCAGCTCCAGGTCTGTGTCACGTAACTGGGCCTTCAACTTCTCGTTCTCAGCTAATGTTTGCTCGTAGAGCTGCAGAGAGGACCAATCAGATCCAACAGTCAGTAAGTGCAGCAGTCGAGCTCTTTATAATCAAAGATTTGTTGAAACTGGCCTTCCCGCAGAGGAATAAGGCAAATACATAAGCTTTGGTTTGCATTTTTAGCTTGTTTTTCTGTTTAGTTTTAAGCTTTTAAAAAAAGTTTTCGTTTACAAAACCAAGCCTCAGATACGCGCAGACATCCCGGCCTCAAATATGCACCAAGACCACTCTAAAGCTCGCCGTGTTAAAAATATTCCTTTGTGTTTCCTCAGCAAAAACCTGTGTTACATTTATTTGTATTCACTTAACTAAAACGTATTTTCAGATAATTCATTCTACTTTTAATTAGAATAACTTTGGGCTTGAGGCAAAGTTTTATTACTCTACCATCTGCCTGTGTAGGCAATTACAAAATAAAAAGGAAGCCTATGATTTGTTAATTGGTGCATGTGCAACACCACTGATACTTTACAATACTAGCACAAGATGACAGAACAGTGCCAAAGTCTTAAGGCACCCCTGTTAGGCCCGACTCCCTGAAAGCAAATAAATACCTTCTTGTAGTCAGTGGTGTCATCTTTATCCAGTCGGCTAGAATATGGCCTTCGACTCTCACCGTAGCTACGGGTAAAAAGAGTGTCATTACGATCTAAGGATGAAGTGCTCTCATTCCTGCAACAGTAACGACAGGCATTTGTTTAAAACACAAATACGCACACACACAAAAAAAGGAACATGCATAACATGATGGAGGGGAAAACCTACCTGAACAATCGGTCACTCTGTAAAAAAGAAAAAAAGAAAACAAAACAAATGTTAGAAAGCAGTTTATTCTGCCGTAAGATGTTTTCAGTCTCTTGGGAAATGTACTTAAAAATTCAACTCTGATCGCGTGTTTAAAAAGAAAAAGAAAAAAAAAAAAACAGATGAAAAAGAGAAAACACTAAACAGTTATTTAGACTACAACCGTCTGAGCACCCGACCTTCACTCCCATGCAGCGGCCTTACTCCATGCTGCTCTGCATGCGCATACAGACACAGTAACGGCTGATATGCCAGCTACAGCCTTGAGGCGCCCACACTGCGCCTCTAGGTCTGTGCTTGTGCAGTGCCACAGCTATGAGAATGGAGTCAGACATCAGATAGGGAGGTCAGGGTTAAGGGTTGGTCTTCCAGCTATTTTAAAAATTGCCGTCTCCTTCCGGAGGCAGAAAGAGTGCGGTGATACAACAATGCTACATTCTGGGTTTTCCTGAGAGAGCTTCGAGGGGAGGAGAAAAAAAAAAAAAGCTATAGAGACAGCTCAACATTCAACGCATGGCTGGAAGGAGACTTTGGAATCAAATTGGCTGTTTTCTGTTTCTAAATTACGTCTTTAGCATCTTATCTACTAATTAGGAATCAACCAAGCATTTTGATTCTGTACCAACATTAATCAGGATGACCTTAGATGAGCTTAAACTTTAATATTTGCAAACTCAACTCAAAAACACATTTTTATGCCAATAATTAAAGAGAGACGAGCTGGAATGGAAGAGGTTTTCCCCGCATGTTTCTGGATAAGGGCTCCTTTCCGATCTGGTCCACCCTTTTTACTGTCCGACAGGAAGTGATTGTAAGCAGCTGTTGTGTCTTTCTCTCTCATCCCCAGGATTACTGTACTCAAAGGAAAACTGTGTTCTCCATTATGCTTCAAAAGACACTCCCATCCAAACAGGAAGTGCGCCCAGCCAACAATATTTTCACAAAGCTGCCCTCTCTGTGGCTTCTAAAGACAGTATGAATGCACTGGATTCAACTGCTTTTTATATCCTCATGTCACCAGAAGCCTTTAGAAATGTCTTACATGTCATTTTCTTGTTCATTGTTGGCTGGAATTCTGACTTCATTTGCAAAGGAAAAAAAAAAAAGTACTCCAGTGTTTTTATTCCTCATAACTCCAAATTACAACTTAAGAAACCTCAGCATTTCATTTGTGTGTGATCTGCCCACAAAAGACCTGCATTTCCTTCCTTTTGTGTTTCTGCAGGTTTTGAAAGCCCACTGATCTGTTGCCGAGTGAGCCTTTGGTTTGCAAGGTCACCCTCAGACACCAGACAATCACCGGAAGGTGGAAAGGCAGGAGGACATTAAAAAATTCAAAGGGAATAGGGGAGGAAATCATAGCTGTACAACACAGAGTAATGAATATCAAAGACCAGTCCACCTCCTCGACCTTGAATGCATGAGATGAGCCAAGGAAGGACCAGAATAGAAAATAAATGCAAAAGAGCAAAAAAATCAAATGGACGTCACGGGATACAAGGAGAGCAAAAGGACTAGGTTTGGTTGGAGGCTGGAGGGCTCCCACTTCATTCAGTTTAATCTACTTTCGGCCCAATGAGCCGAGTTACCTGTGGCTCTCCCTTGGCGTTGCCCTCCTCTGAGTCGGACTGTTGATCGGGGTCATTTTCATCACCCTGGAATTTAAAAGATATGAGGGTTAGGTGCTGCTTCTGGCCATCCAAATGATCAAAGAAACACCCGGAGCTGTGCACAGGTTATGAACTGTGTGCTTCACAAAGAGTGCAATGAACACTTCAAGAACTGAGCACTACAGAGAAAGCTTACATCCTGACTCCAGAAGGAGACCCCAGTGGAACGTCTCTTTTCGCGGGGCCGCCTGCGATCCCGTATGGAGCGGGGCTGAGACTTGTCCTCTCCCTCCTTTTCCTCCTCCTTCTTGTCCACTTCTGCTTTCATTGAGAACAAATTCAACAATTATTCAAACAATTATTGGACAGACTATGATTATGTAACATAAGACATCTAAAGAATTACATCCAGGAAGGATTTCATCTCCTCTCTTAACAAACATGGACAGCCAGCCATTCAATGGTCAAACTCAGAATCTCTAGTTGCCCTAACCTAACTGTGTGCATCTCTGTGTGAAAACAAGCCTTAGCCTGGATACAAAACCAGGACTTTCTTGCTGTGAGGTGATACTGCCACCCTGCTTCCCTGCAAGCTCGGTCCTTAATCAGCTAGCTCTGGCCTTTCTGCTGAGAAGGCAGGCTGCTATTGTGGCAGTGCTTGACATTATTCAGGGTCACAGCAGGTGATAGTATGCCCGGTACCGCTTTGGAGGACTACACTGGCTCGTTCATGTGCACTTGCAATAACCTCACTGAGGCTTCAGACCAAAATGAAGATGGTCCTCACCTGCGGCAGTCCAAAGACAATATTATTTACAATACAATACAATTTTTTTTTTTATATAGCACGTTTAAAACCAGGGGATACACAAAAGCACTTCCCAGTGAGGAACAAACAGGAAATGATTACACTGACAGTAAGACATTAAAACAAGGTAAAATAGAGAAAACAAACAAAGGCATTAGTAAGTAGAAATTGGGAGAAATCATGCTAATATAGAGAAATGAGTAACGATACAATGAGCGGTGAGAGTTAGCAAGTCGGAAAAGGCCCGGTTGAACAGGTACGTTTTCAAGCGCGCTTTAAAGGATTGAATGAAAATGCAGCTGGAGTGTAGGGATCAATCAGAATGGCAAAAAAACGCTCTGAAAGCAAGATGACCAATCTAGTTTGGGGGGTTTTCATTTTTTCTTCATTTGTCAAAAAGTACTTTGTTATTAAATTCAGGATGCAAAGGCAACAGGTTATGCAGGGTAATCCAAACACCCTACTCCCTCTGGAGGATCCCAAGGCATTCCCAGGTCAGACGGGATCTAAAATATTTCCAAGCAGGTTCTGGGTCTACCCCTGGGTCTTCTCCCACTTGGGAGGTGCATCCTTACGAGATGCCCAAAGCACCTCAAGTAGTTCCTGTCGAGAATTCAAGAACAGCAGCTCGAGTCAGTGTTCGCTCGAGATGTCAGAGCTTCTCATTTGCTTCTTTTCCACTAGTACCTACTCGGCTCGACTTGTTTTTTCCGAGTTTCCCCATTGGTTTAGTATCTGCTCTGATCAGCCAGGATTCCAAATGATCCGAGTTGTTCTGGAAATATTTTTTTCCCCCCCCACATTTGGATTCAGCAAGGGTTAATTTGACTCCATAAAAATTACAATCACTAGGGACTTTCGGTAATGCTGCTGAACTAGGAAGACGTGTGCTGCGGAGCTCCTCAGAAAAGCTCGATATTAATCCATAAATAACGTCTCCTGCAACTGAAAGTTAACCCCATTAGTGTAATATGGACTTGAGATCTCGAAAACAAACACAAAGCTCAATTATTGACCACTTTTCATCTCGGGAAGCGACACCAAGCGAAACGAGCTCTGAGCACGATATGGCGGCGAGAGGGCAAGGCGAAGAGGAAGGGAGCAACGCCATACTACAAGAAATAAAACTGGGTAATGAAACACTAACGCAGAAACTGGATACCAAAACTGCTGAAATTAATCAGGCTCTCTCGGGGCTGAGATCATTGATAGACTGGCTGGGCTCACAAGTTACAGAGGTGGAGGAACCAATTAGCTCCGCCGAAGATAAGCCATCTGAACTGAACTCTCATGTCCTGAGTCTGCTGAAGGAGAAGGATTCTCTCGTGGACGAGGTGGATCGACTAGAGAACCAAAGCTGATGTAATAATATACGCATTGTCAACCTAAAGGAGAGCGTAGAGGGAGCAGATCCGGTGCGGTTCTTTACTGATTGGATTCCCACGATGCTGGGGCAACAGAATTTTCCCAAACCATTGGTTATTGAAAGAGCGCATCGGTCTCCAACATCCTGTCAGCCAGGAGCAAAGCGACCCAGATCCATCCTTATCCGCTTCCTTAGCTGCCAGGACCGGGATAAAATTCTTCGGACAGCTGCAACAGTTTCCAGAGAGAAAGGTGAGCTGCTCACCCCTGATGGAAGCACGGTGATGTTTTTCCCGGACTTGAGCGTAAACCTGGTGAGGCGCAGAAGAGAATTCACCCAAGTAAAGGAGGAGCTACATGCAAAGAAGCTTCAATTCAGCCTCCTGCATCCAGCGATCTTAAGAGTCGCCTTACCTAACGGGGAGAAAGTGTCACCCGAAGCAGTAACGTCCTTTCTGCGGGATTTTCCGGGAGGCAATTAGTCCTCCCCATCACCAGTGATTACAGCAACGGCACCACAACTCCTCTAACACTGAATGCATAAGGAGTCCGGCATATCCTTTTCACAAACTATTTACAGTCCTTTTTGTAAGTACAGTGACTCCTGCTGCTGTTGTGATAATGCACATGTATCTACAAGACTAATAAGGCTGGATTTGTTTGTTAATTGTAGATGTACTTCTTTTAAAAGGCAACCTAATCCCCATCTGTGGCAATGGACTAAATTAGCATTTGGCATAGGGCCCATGTGAAAACACTGGAGACAGCTACAGCGTCATGCACGTACGGGCTGTGCCTATATGGCTTTATGTGAGAGCACACCTCACCAAAGATGGCACAGTTTTAAACAAAAGGGATTAGCAATCCCCTTACTGCTACATTAATCAACATCCATTTGCCCAGTTTACTACAGAGCAATTCAAATCTGGCAGAGTGCAATGACTGTTTAAGATCTAAAGACGTCTGTAGTGCTGCCACACGCATACAGCCATGCTTTTATGTGCATTCAGTTCAAATTTGAAGACTTCCTCATCAAACGCAACCACAACTTCTCACTGTGTCGAGTCTGAAAAACACTCACCTTTTTCTGTATCTCTGGAGGAACGGCTATAGGAGGAGGTGATCCCCGTCAGACTGTTAGGCCTGTTGAGGGAGCTAGAACTGGAGGACGTGGTGCTTGAGTAGGAAGGGGTGGAGGCAGTGCTGACTGAGGAAATGGTGGAGGTGGAAGAAGATGAAGGCCTGGACCGCTGGGAGAGAGGAGGGTAAAATAAAGTGGTCAGGCTAGCTGTAATATTTAAGGTATAAATTACTGTGTTGTTTCAGTGACACATTATAAGAGTATAAACATATATGTATTTAAAATGTGTACCTCATCGTAGGTGCGGTACTTATATCGGTAATCGTCCTCCTTTGTCTCAGTCTCCTTCTTCTCCTCTTGCTTTTCTTTATCCTGCTTTTCCTTCTCTTCTTTCTCCTCCTCCCGAGTCTTTGTGGTACGACTTCTGCCGATTGTTTTTTCAGCCTCTTGCAAATCAGTCAGAGTCACACCCTGGAAGAAGGGAAGTCTTTTTAAATTTCTTTCTTGGATGATTTTTAACCCTTTCATGCATAGTGGTCAATAGAGTGGATAGCTATATAAAGGCTGTTTTCTTGTATTTGTGTTGATGGTATACTTGCTCGTTAAACTACATTAGACACTGATGTGTCACGCCATACCCTGCCACCCACTGGTCAGCCAGTTGTCCACCTAAGTGGTCATGCAAAAAACTCTTTGAAAAGTACATGTTTAAAAAAAAAAATGAAGTTCAAAAATCTTTTTTCCATGCGTAAAGATGAATAAAAATACTTGAGAAAAAAAAATCCTGATTGAAGTTTTCTTAATTAATGCATGAAAGGGTTAAAAATTAGTGTAACATTTGCAGATTCTATAAATAGCGCAGAATTGGTAGTTAATTCAAAAACTGGTCAACTGATCAAAGGGGACTTTTCGTTTTAAACCAGGGAGAAAGCTCAAATTCTGTAAAATGAGCTCTTGGTACAAGAGCTGCTTGTGTACACAAACAAACAAACAAACAAAAAAGTCTAGGCTCTCACAACAAGAATAACAGGTCTTATTTGAACAGTCTGGTCATAAAATACAATACAAACCAGGAACATGCAGAGGTCATCATTTGTTAACAGTTTGTTTTATGTTGTTTTATGTTAGAGCAGGTTTCCTACAACTGAAGACTTGGAACAAGGGTTCCAAGTCTTCAGTTGGGAATTAAAAAACAAAAAACATCAACTTAGAGACACAAATGATGTTTTTGTGGTTTGGTTGAGGCTCTAGTTGTAGGTTAAATTAAACATGTTCCTGTGATCAGCAGCAGAAAAGGTACATTTGCATTACACATCTCAGCCATAAAACTGAATACAAAAATCTCATTCCATTTACTCTTCCTACAGATTACAAGGAGGGAGAAAAAGTGTGTTTTAGCATTTTAGCTCCCTTCCCTCTGCTGGTGAACCAACTTTCTTCTGGTTGGCTAGCGCTTATAAACACAAGGCTAGAATAGCAGGTGGGTGGGGTTCACAAACAGAGCTTTTTGAGATGCCCATATTAGGGTATCTGCTCTTACTGACGTCATACAGAGCCAAAGTTTAGTAAAAACAGAATTTAGCCTGAAATTTTGAAAGGGTCATTAAGAGGAACATGCACCTTTGCAATTTTAATCTAAGAGACAATGAGTGAGCATATTTGAGGACATGATGTTTAACTAACCTGGGTGGACCTCCTTGACTGTCGAGCCTGTCTGGAGCGAGCTTTCCTCTGAGACTCCGACTCCTCATCTCGCTTTGGAGTCAAGTATGACCTGAAAGAGGCACAAGCAAAATACACAGAGGTTAAATATTTAGAGGAAGCAAAATGGGGAAAAAAGCCCCTCCCATGAGTTTGTTATTGAAGAGGGAAGTTAATCTACTGAAATATGCTTTGTACTTGCCCTCATGATATTGAGCTTTAGCATCCATTTAAGAAACAGGGGTTACTAAAAAGGCTCTCTAATCATCAGAAATGGCATTCAAATGTACAGATTTGTTGGAAAATATTAGCACACCTGCTCACATAGATACATCATTTACAGATATAAAACACTCCTAAAGTCTTGTTTATTTCTACCTTAAAATGCTGCATCTGCAAGCATTGGTTCAAAATACACAGCAAAGTTAAAAGAAAGGAACTGGTTGAGTGCAAGAACATTTCACAAATGTGTCAGCACGATATGGAAAAATGAAAAAAACAATTCTTTTTCCTTCCTATCATAAACCACATCATCCCAAGCTTTTAAAAACAGCTTTGTGACAGAGCACACTTTGCTTTATTACTTTGTACCATACCAAGTAGCAGGTACTCTCTTTACTATGGGCTTCTTCAGTGTCAAGCATGTAACCCATTAATCCTCTTTACACATCTGTTTACCTTTGCAATATTGCTGTGCTTGTGTTTTTACCTAATGTTAAGTTTCTTTTCTCTGGTAGTTTATTAAATAGGTTTAATATTAACTGAGGAAGCAGTCAGCTGCATTGAAGCTTGTTTGGAGCAAAAGACATCCATGCTTCACTTTCACAGGGGAAATTAAAAACAGCTATTGTTTAAAAAAAATAAAAAAAATCACTGCTGTCTTCCTTCCAGATATATATTTGTAATATAGCGACAAAGAACGGTTATGAGAAAGAGGGAGAGAAGAAAAAAAAATCTGTGTCATTTCCCCTCCTAGCCAGGATTTATAAAATAAGGTCTTCCTCGTGTGTTGTAAAATGAGATATAAACCTCTAGGTTTAAACTTTCCAGTAGGCGAGCTTCATGCCCAAAAGGCAACACAATTTGGGAAATAAAACAGTAATCGCTTGTCTCATGCTGAAACATGCTTCTATTGGCCACACAAAAGTATGAACTCATTCAGCCCAGAATGGGGCCTTGGCCTTGAGGAAAATGTGCTGCTTCTGCCCACCTTCCTTATAAGGAGAAGTCGCTGGAGCAGTTCAGGCTCCGAAGCAGCCCGGCCCCACTCCCACCGTGACAGGTGGCTTATTTCAGCATTGCTACAGGAAGACATGCACTCGACCCCACTCAAATATACACGTGCAAGCACAAGCTCTCTGTAAAAAACTCGCACTCCCTTATAGGAGGGTAGTAGGGTTCAGGCTAACCCTACGGAAATGGAAATGATGGTGGCTTTTCTTCATGAAAGAAATCTCCAGACATACAAACAGCACCATAAAAGAAAAAAACATTCTTCATACAAGCTGTCAAGTTTGACACTTTATTCTGTGGTTTAAAGAGCTTATAAAAACGAGTGTAATAAAATCGATGTCTGAGTAGGTGTTTGATTTACCTGCGTCTTTCGGTGCCGGTGCCAGTGGTAGTGGTGGTAGTGGTAGACGTGGTGGTCGTAGTAGAGCCAGTGTTTATAGTGGGGACGACAGCAGCTGACTCCTTCTCCTTCTCCCTTTCCCTCTCTGCACTCTCCTCTGACCAGTACCTGTTTATACACACACATTTTAAACAGATTCCCTTTCAGCGGCTGTAATAAAAATACAACAATCCTAAGCCTGTATTTACACTCCAGGGCCAATTACTATACATTTTCTTGCCTGCCAGATGATCGTGTCAGACCGTTTGTTATAAAACCACTTTGAGAGCTCGTCATCTGTTTTAGCGCTTTGCAGGAGTTGCAAAGTGCTGCTCCTCTCTGGCCTTTGGTATGTGACACTTATGCTGCTGAATTTTAACAAAATAAACAAAACCTTGTAACATGATGAAGTGTTTAAATGTCTACTAAAAAAAAAAAAAAAAAACGCCTTTAGAGAAGAAGTGCATGACTTCCAATGTTAACTGTAAGGATTTATTCATTCAGCTGCAGCTGACTTCTCCACCTGGGGAAAAAAAACAAATTGTACCTGCTGGTGAGACTGGTGGAGCCAGTGCGAGTGGAAGAGGAGCCCAGGCTTGAGTACAGGCCGCGATGGCCCGTGGGTGAGGTAACAGATGAGGAGGTGGAGGTGGTCGTGGAGGAGGAAGTGGTTGAGGAGCCCAAGTCCTCTTGTCGTCTGCCAAATGAGCCGCTGTGGAATAAAGAATCACCGGCAAGACGGAATGAGATGCAAGTAGAGCAGTTTGATCGTGGCCAATCACCGTTTCGACTTTACTTTAATGATTAGAATGGAGGACATGAGTTTATCCATTTTTTTCCCTTGCACTATATAACAACTAGTGTTCAACTAGTTTACTACACTGCATTAATGGTGAAGGCACATCACGTGGGAGTAGTGATTTTTGTTAAGGGGGGACAGATGATGTCTCACCATGGCATTTTTAGTTGCAGTGATGAAGCTACATCCAAACAAATCTTTGTTTTATATAACTTCTATTTTTCTCTTTAAATAAAGAAATAAAAATGCCCTCTTTGACGAGTGTTTTTAATCAGTTCCTGGGACATTCACACTTCATATGAATGCCTGGAAAGGCTTCATAGTGACCATTTACATACCTGCAGGACGCCTACACTGATCCCAACAAAAAACTATTACTCCCTTGAAGAAGATGCTAATACTTTCTTCTGCTTGTACTGGAAAAATGCACAACTATAGGCTGATAAATAAAGGATCATTATTTAAACCACAATTCTAACTTTACTGAAAGTTTTAACCAGCAGATAAATAAAAAGCATTTCAACATCAATTAAGACATTTAACATAACAGGGAACACAAAACACAGGGTGGGCACTCCAGCTGAGCAGAGATGCAGAAAGTGAGAGAGGACAGGTGTTTGTAGAGACGGTGGTGCCTCGGTGAGGCTGGTGTACCTGCGGTAAATGCTGTAAGACGGGTAGTGGGAGGAGGGTGGCTGCCAGGGTTTAGTATTACAGGTGTTAGGGTCCAAGTTGGAGGTTGACGAAGACTTGGCTGGCACGTCCCGCGTGCTGCCGCTCCGCCCTAGCGCTAGCGTATGGGAAGTGCTAGCGTGTTGGCAGGCAGGTGGGCGAGAGAGGCATGTTAGCAGTGAAGGCGCACACATACAGACATATATATACGCAGAGAACAAGAAACATACATATTTAAGACTATTAAGCTTTGACACACTGTTTGCTCATTTATCTCATTTGGGAGTAGCGAGAGAATTAAAAGCACTGTTCAGGAGTTAAAGTAGGATGAAATACATCTAAAATCATCCAATTGTTGGGAGATCTTCACTATTTTCCCCCCTTTTCAGAATTAGATTTAAGGATATTTTGTTTGGAAACATCGAAACTCAGAAACGCAAGAAACAACAAGCTCCAAAGCAGCTTTAACAGCCTGAAACTTGTGATTTCATTAGCGGCTCAGAGCCAGCATTTCTCCCAGATGATATAAATGCAGCACAAGTCCATGTCCAAGTTCTGTGCCATGAACAACCCTGAGAAGTTCTTATTTAAATTGATTTATTAGACTGTTTGAGGCTTGTAAAAAGATCTCAGTGGCACAGCAACCTGACAGGACAAGTAGAGTCATGCAAGACTCTTTGGCAGTGACAGAGAGGCGTTGGGCTCATTTGCATGGCTTTCAGAGTAGCTGCTGCAAATGGAAGCATGTAAATACATATTTCTGATGGCATAACTAAAAGCAAATTGCCCTTAAGGTGACTGATAAATTCACTATTGATGATCTACACAGTTAATTTACTTTCAAAGCTATGAAAGGCACCCGTATGACGACACGACGAGATGGGGTGGAAAGTTGCTGCACAGGTTTGCGCTACAGCTGAAGCTAACCTGCGCTGGTAGCTGGGGGTTCGGATGGTGGAGGCACTTCCTTCACTGTTCTTCAGGTCGTCATCCCAGCGTCGCCGGGTGTAGGAGCCGCTACGTATCAGAGCAGTAGAGTCCCTGGGAAACCACAAGCTAGAATCGTACCCCATGTTTCCACAGTGACATGTATACTAAAGGATTACGTCTCCATTTTTATGAAATTGTTCTTGATGTGTTCGATTACTAAATCTACCACATTAGAAATGCAAAAAAAAGCAGCTGCTTAAGGCCACACCATGCACAGCATTGGGGCTTATTGCCTGCGACACCCAGCAGTGAGCAACAGGAGCCACATAATCCAATGCATGTTTTCACAGAGCCACGTGTCTCCAGGGATTCACCTGTTTTCCTTCTCATCAATATCTGAAGTACTGGCCAGTCTCCTGGGAATGGTCGGAGCCACATAGGCAAGCCGGGTTCCTTTATCCTTTTCCTGCAGACAGCAGGACATAGCTGTAAAGAAGCTGTGTAGTCTTGCTACAAGAAAGCTCAGTTTCCACGATAAAAAACAAAACCTGATTAGGAATCATCTACGCCTAACAAAAAAAACATGCTTCATCCCTTCTGACCTTCTCTTTGTCTTTGTTGTCCAGAGATGTGGAGAGGCGAGGGCTCGAGGCTGAACGCATCACCCCGGTGGTATCCTTTTCCCTCTGCGCCTCCTTGGTAGCAGTGATCTCGGCCAGCGCTCCATAGCTGCCCGTTTTCCTCAAACCCAAACGCCAAGACGCTGGAGACTCATCTTTCCTCTCCTCCTCCACTTTAGTTGAGACCTTTCCAGCAGGCTGAGTGACCTGAGTGAGGAAACGACAGCAGTCTAATTAAGACACCAATTTATAAGCATAAAGACGTTTAGAGGTTTTTAGTTATCATGGTGAGTATTGCGAAAGTCAAACGGGTCAAAAACAAGTCGGATTAAGGGCTGCAAATTTGAGTTTTTGGGTTTTTTGTTTGTTTTTTTTTGTTTTTTTTAAATTTCAGGTGGAAACCTAGAAGATTATTTTTAAAAACATGCCACATGTGACAGATGATCAGAATAAAGAAAAACATGTATGTCTCTGCCTGACTTCAATATTCTGTAGAATAGACTCCTGGTTATATGCCATTTTCAACAAATGATGACTTCAGTGATTTTTACCAGTGACTCGTTCCACCTGTGGAGGTTTTGTCTGAAAACAACGTTTACAAGCAACAGAAGTCACACAGACATGAAATGAAAGCATGATTAAGACAGTGCATTTGATGATTACAAGTGGAAACACCATGCAAGGGTGTTAGGTGAAAAACAGCTATTGGCAGCAACCAATCTCCATTTGGGGTTTTCCACTGTGCATGGTTTGTCTATGGTTAGGTGACTGTTTTCCCTCA
>VUQR01024401.1:18657-30875 GCA_015108515.1 Hemichromis elongatus
TTTTCCCCCCCCAGGGCGGGGGGGGGGGGGGGGGGGGGGGCAGGTGCCAAAACTGTTCCCGTTTGTTATTACTGCACAAGAAAATAAATCCATACTGCAAAGAATGATCTACTAGTTTTAATTTACCTGGTAAATAAGCCCAGTCTGTTCTCTAGTTTACATGCATATCCTACTTTTTTTTTCTTCACAATAAAAGCATCCTGTTCATTCAGCAGTGAAAAGCTTTTAATGTGAAGCAGGAAATGTACAGTTTACGTCACCAAACTAGTGGAAAAACCCCATACCGGCTGGATCAGGTCAGAGTGGTTAGGAGTGTTTAGTGCTTTGTCAGTGCACGGGTGCATGTAGGATTACAGAACAACTCTGGTGCACACCAAGGCCTCACCATAAGTTTTTTGGGCACTAGAGAAATGCCAGTTTTGCGCAAACCTTGACGCCACAATGCAGGACAGCCTGGCTCCGCCACAGGCATGAGGGGAGTAATACATTCAAACTAAAGCCAACCAAGACAAGAGCCCAGGGTGAGAATGATGCAGAGAGAGAGACAGAGGGAGGTAGGGCATGGAGGAAGACAGAGGTTGAGACAGAATAAGAGAAGCAGCAGCAAAAGAAACACACTTCATGAGCAAAGACAGGCATTTTAAAGCCTAGTCACACCACACAATGCTCACTGACATTAATGTTCTCAAAATAAGTGACAGATGCAAACATTGGAATTTGGACTTAGCTAACTAATTAGACAGAGGACATTGTGGTTTGAGTGAGAATTAGGCTTCAAATAAGGACAGGAACAAGAAGTTTATCTCAAAAAAGAAGCACAAGAAAGAAAGAAAGAAAAAAAAGTCTCTGGTAAAGGTTCATTCAAGGGCAAAAGTCAAGTTTGAAAGTGGCATCACATATCACAGACTTGGCTGCCAAAAATTTAAATTTTAAGAACATCTCCTACATGTGCGACATGTTTGTCTCACACTTTGATCTTGCTTCCTTATTGCTTGCTTGCTTCTGTCTTATTACAACTTCTGCTTTACTCTGTTCCATTTTCTTTTTCTTTTTTTTAACCTGGAACAAAGAACATGCTTCTGTGAAGCACTATTGACAAAAACACAACATAAAAAAGTTTATGATTACATTTATTATTATGTAACTACTAAATATTATAATTGACAATATTTTAAATGTGTTTAATATTTTAGCCCACTGATTCAAAGAGGAAAACCCGCCCTTGGAGAAACTCAGAGCGATCACTTAAATAAATGTTTGGCATTATTCTGCCAGCAGAGGGCAGCAGTTTCAAAAGTGGAACATAACTGTAGTTCAAGGCTTAGTTTTACTTTTACCACCCAAATGCAGTCGTCTGGTACACTTTCCTCCACGTTTTAGAACAACCTACAACTACACTGAAGAATTTTCCCAATCGTCCCCGTCCTGTTGCCATATTTGTTAAAGGTCACTTACATTTATGTTCTCATTCGAGTCAGACAGAGCTATTTTTACTTATATTACTCATTAATATAAGCTGTAAAACTGTTTATGTAAACACCTGACTGCAAAATCAGGTTTTTGTTGCAAAGAGGGAACAAGTAAAAGGATTTTTATTGATTTGTGTACATAATGAGGAACAAACATGTCTCGGTAGAACTAATGTGTTGGAGCTTCATGAAACAGCAGGAGGGTATTTGAGGGTAGGACGACGACGTGATTATGTCATGGCTGAGCTGTGTCTGACTTCCTCAAATGTGTAACAGGTTTGTTAGCTTTTTTTCCCCCCTTCGTTCTCTACAGAGGGCAGGATGGCAAAGAGCTCACCGGGTCGTACCTTTTTAACTGGTGAAGTGGGGGTCGTCACCTGGTTAGTTGGGCTTGTTGGAGGAGACACCGTGACGCTGGTAGGCGTTGTGCTGTTGCTCACTGCTGCTGAGGGCTTGCTCTTTTCTGGTGAGGTTCAAAATAATAAAATTAAAATTTAAAAAAAATTTAAAAAAACACAAGCAGGTGAGAATGTATAGTTTCTTGACCAACATGCAGAATAAGTATAAAAGACCCAGAAATTACAGAATTGGTGGTTCATAATTACAGTTTTGGCTCGAGACTTGATTTACTCATCGCACACAGCAAGTCTAACATAAAAATCATACAATACCTGCTTCAGTCTCTGATTCTGAATCTTCTTCCTCCTCTTCTTCACTAGAGCAGCTCGATTCATCCTTCTTGCCCTCCTCTTCTTCGTCCACTTTCTCTGGCTCTAAGGTCTCGATGCGAGGAGCGCTCTTCTCGGGCTCCAGAAGCAGCGTTTCTTTGCTAAAAAACACAAATTTCACACAGTTAGTGTGGTAGTGCAGCGCCAGTGGACAGTAGAGCTCACACCTAAGCAACCTGGTGTAGATTTGTAGAGTTTTGAGTTTGATCTAAACCAAAATGTAAACTGAAGACGTTTTCCTTCACCCCCTGCTTTAGACAGTCTGATTTTCTGGCCAATACCAGGAAGTACAAAAAGCTACTGTCATACATGAACGCAAAAAACTTCAGAGAGAACAATCCCACTTGACAAAGTCAGATTGTTCACGCACAGGTATCATCTTAGCTTTGCTTTTTCGATTCACATAACCATTTCCACTCATTACTTCTCACTAGAAAGTTACCTCTTGTTTAGCTTCAGTGATTGATTGTTGTCCCCTGTGGTGGTTGTTTCAATGAGAGGAGATTTCTTAACATCTTTCTTCTCACTCCTCAGCTGGAATTAAGTCGATAACAAGACACTCATGAGTCCAGCACAGCAAATGAAATCATACTGTAAAAGTTAAGACTGACGAGTTTTCCCATCATGAGAAGGTTTCTTTTTTAAGAATTTTGTTCAGGTGCCAAAGTGACTCACCAGATTTTGTTTCTTCTGTAGTTCTTCTAAGTATCCCAGAACGTCTTCATCTGCTACATCAAAAGCAGTCTGACCCTGAAGGGAAACGCATAAAAGTTACAGACTGCACATAACCTAATGACTGCTTCTAGTTCGAGTTCCTCACCATTTTATTCATGATGTCCATGTCACATAGATTCTCAACCAGTATCCTACAGGCCTCCTCTTTGCCCCAGTGAGCTGCTGCATGTAGAGGAGTCCAGCCATCATAGTCCTTAATATTTACATCATACCCTGCTTGGATTAAAAGCCTACAAGGAAGACACAGAGAGGGTGAATGTGCAAAGTTGAGCTCGGATTTAATTCTGTAAACTGATTTTTCAAAGTGTTGCTAGACTTCGAGCTCTTAAGATGTGCGTCAGTATTGTTACCCCAGATCAGATTTATGAGATACAGATTCCCCGAAAAACAGAGACGTAATCTGAAAATCTTAGTCATCCCTTAGCAAAGCTCGGTGAGGCTAGCAAATATTTCAGCCAATAAATCTGCCATGACGGGGAAAACATTTGGATCTCTGTCCCGTGTACGGTAGTTGTGCTAAACATCAGAGATCTTAGAGCTATCTATGGCAGCAAAGTGTGCTGGCTGGCTTCCCAGACCAGATGGACAGACCGTTGCGGTTTCTATCCTTGAGCAGTGCAACTGTATTAACAACCTGCAGTGACGATGTCAGAACAAGGCAAGATGACAAGATGCAGAGACCGAGATATGTCTGGTATTACCGATGAGGCAAGGCATCACCAGTCTTTACTATAAATAGTGTTCAAATAAAGTAACATACAAGAGACACTTCATGTACCAAAGTGTGCTCCAACTGTGTTACTGTCTCTGAGGGCTACTGCTTACTTTAAAACCTCGACGTATCCCTTCGCAGCGGCTACATGGAGCGCCGTTCCTCCAGATTTCGTATGCCGCACGTCTTGGATCTGGCCGCTGTTGAGCCACTGCCGCGCATCCCTCAGCATTATGCGCTCCTCCTCTTTCCGGGCTGCCTCGATATCAACCCCTGATGAAACAGAGAAGCATGATAGTGAACAGACAGACACCCAGGGATTACCTGCTACTTAGGAACGAACTGCCGGCTGCAGCAATGAGCCTAGAAAGAGAACAAGACCCAATTAGATCAAGATATTTATGACTTCTACTTGTTTACATCCAGAGTAAGGTGTGCAAAGTTTTGGAACAGGTTGCATTAGTGACCTATTGATATTCAGTTGCGGGAGAGGGAAAAAAGAAAAAGACAAGGAGAGAACGCATTACTAATAGCAGCCCTCTCTCTCACAAGCTGCGCAGAATGCAAATGTTGAATATTTGTTCGATTCGGTACCCCTTAATAGGGATAATGTGACCAATGTAATTCACAATAGCATATACTGTGTGTCAAAGGGACCACCGATGTGTAGCAAAGGTGCACCTCTCATATTTCCCAGATTAGCCTACTCTAACTGATGAACATTAGCGACAGATATCAGCGGAAAAATTTAAGGTGTGAAATCCGCCTGGTTCCTTTTATATTGAAAACAAATGCACCTACACATATAGTTAAATCTCTTGTATTGGTTTGTCCTTTTGAGGACCTAACGTAATATCTGAATGGCTCGAGTTGAATGAACTTTTCACCAAGTTTGCAGCACTGCTCTAGATTACAGAAAAGACAAAACAAAATATTTCAGCTCTGATGAATGAGATGAATTTTTAGACATTTTCAAACTGCACGTTTATCAAGCCAGGCGCTGTTGCATTTCATTGTTAGAAACTTTCTATGGAAGGAACTAGACACAACATGGTTCTGCCATGCTCGGGTGTCAGCCATTTCATCTGCTCTAGGGAACAGCTTTGTGCCAATAATCTGTCAATTTAACAATACAACGGCGGCTGCAAACACTCCAGCCGTTAAGTGGCTCAATATGTTGAAGCTATATGCTGCATGCAGAGCAGCCTGTATTGACACGCCTGTACTCTCTTGATGACACCTGGTTGGAGCACGAGACTGTGCAGCAGAGCATTTCAGACAATCTGTGAGAGATAACTACAATGAACTGTATAAACAATGATCCAAAAACATTTTTTTTTAAAACAAGTGCTCTGGGGCAGAAGCCAAAACTGATCTTATAGGTTTTTGTTCTGCACCCAGGGAAACATCACCACTCATTTCCTGACAGCGTAGAATGATTTAGGACCTCAAGCTTTTTAAAGCAATGAAAGGACATCTGTGTCTGCAAATCTGCCACGAGGAAAGGGCAGGCAGAGGAAAAGTCTACGTTTACCCAGAGGTTTAGCTTCAGCTAGCTGGAGAGGAGCATGAGAAGGACATTAGTTTCCTAAACAAAGTTAGTCAGACACAGACACAGTGAATTGGTTTCCACTCTTTCAGGTGGCTGATAATGGGTCAGTGAGTATTAAATATCATAGAAAGAAAAGAAAAAATAACCCACACTCAACAAGCTGAAACAAAAGCGGCCCAAGACTGTGTGTTTCCAACCCTAAGGCTGAATATTTACTTCACACAATGCAGGACGTGGAACACGGACATATTATAGCTCATTGTTAGTGGTTTAATGCCGTTTTCCTGAGTACAACTGCTCATTTCACGCTAATAAAAACGAAAGAAAAACTGAACATTGAGAACAAAAAAAAAAAAAAGGTTTTGGTATTACTTTCATATTTTCAATAATTACAACATATGGGGTGTTTGGATTATCATCTCTGTTGAAACAAACACTTACTTACCAAATATGGTTCAAGCGAGTTTCCATTTATTAAAATTTCAACATACTAGAATATTTATTAACCTCTAATTTTATATTTTTCTCAAATTTTAATAAGTTCTAACAATTCTGCCACCTCTGGATTATTATAAGCAATATTTAACTTTTTTTTTTTTGGATTTTAATTTACTAAGTTTTGTAATGACACAAAGTACCCAATACATCTTGCACTGGTAGAGAATTAATCCAAAAATCCAAGTGGTTATTGACTTCTAAATCTGTCCACGCATGGAGCGAGTCGCTCATCATGCATCGCTTTGAAAGTGCGTGCTGGTCGCTGGTGGACATTTAAGGCCCCGGTTGCCTAGGGTACACTCTAATGTATTTTCTACTCTGTGATGTGTCCGTGTCTAGTGCGCTCTCATTGACAGTCCCTGCAATCTCTCACCACAAAGGTTATCGTGGGATCTGCTCACTTCACATTGTCAGGGTTTTTCTTTCTGCCCCAACTTAATTTCATTATCTTTCTACGATCTTTGGCCACAAAGTCATTGTAGATTGCTTACTGTAAAGATGCGGCTCAAGACGCAGCTATAATGTGCATGCAAATTTGTCGATATCTTTTACAGTAATTTTAACTGTACCACAGAAAACCACCATGGCACAGATAAATATGTTGCACATTAGGAGGATTAGTACAGTAAGCTAAATTATAAGAAAATGAAACCAAATGGGAAGACGGTGGCTTTGAAAGTTTTATGTCAAACAGAGCAGCTTTGGGACAAAGACTGGGCCTGCTGACTCTGTGCTTGTCTCCTTCTCTGACCTGACATTTTTAATAAAATGCTGTCACTGTTTTGACTCTTTAAATAAATATCAGCTCTTTAATATGGATTCAAATTATCACAAAGTTCTGCAACTTTCAAGGGAATTTTGTGTGTGTGTTTAATATCTACCTTAAAGTGTCCTGAACCAAGACGGTACCATTCATCAGAAGTGTTTGGAACACTTTAATTATGTTTCTATCCAACTCTAGCAAAGTCTAAACAAACTTTGCACAATAAAAAAAAAATGAATAAAACAAAAATAATAAAGAACTAAAACTAAAACAGAGTTATTAAAAGAACATATGGTGACCGGTGTTTGTGTAATGAAATAAAACAATGTTCACTGTATAAAAGGAATAAAAACAATCTAAATCTTACTAGGTTGGTTTGGTCAATGAAGATGTAAACAAACTGAACTGCTGGTGGTCCTATGGCCTACCAGGGGAGTTAAACCAAGTTGATTAAGTATGACTTATTTATGCAAAATCAAGCAAACAGGAGTTATTAATTAGTGATAAAACTAAACTATTAAACTTTTGTTTCAGAAGCAATGAGTCTAAAAAACCACTTGGGAATTGGGACATGTCAGGTAGAGCAACCACCCATAATAATCTCCAAGGAAGGAGCCGGCACTGTGTCTATAAAAAGCAGGGAGTCAAATGGCCAAGTAGGACTACAGAACAAGAGGCGAGTGGAAGAGTTGGCAGCAGTTCAAAGTTAAGTTTTTACAAGGGAACAGCACATCTTCTACCTGAGCAACAAGAAGATAACGTCCACTACACCAAAAAAGGCGTTGTGTCCCACTTTGCCCCGTTACCACTCGACCAAGAGTTTGTCTGGTGAACCCAAAAAGAAAACTTTACAGAAACACCACAACACAATTTACAAGTAAATGTAAAGGGGAGTCAAAAGAAATGAGGCTACAGTTTCATCTGAAGAAAAGCTGCTCCCAGCTCAATCCACATTCCTCTCTTCTTATGCTAACAAGACCTTGAATCAATTGTGAGGCTGTCCACTTTCGGTCCACTACGAGGACAGGCAGAGGCTTGCTTGCTGCGGCCGATGGAGAACACAAGGAAGATGGCAACGCACGTAAATCACTGACCCAATCAGGGTCAAGGAGAGCATGGAGGGGTTGTCCATGCAAAGGCAAAACTACGGTCAATCGCTAACAAGTTTAACCTCATGACTGGCATCTCTTTGCACATTACAAACATACAGAAGCGTTACACAACAACTGGTTGCATAATGCTGCCCGCCCTACCTCTAGCATAAAGGGCTGAGCTGTGGATTGTCTGCAGCTGCCTTCAGCTTTGCAAATTCACTTTGCAGCTGAGTTTTAATCTTGCAAGCACTTTATGCAAGACGGTATTCATAATTTAATTCATAAGATCCACATATTGAAAATATATTCTGTAATCTGGTTTAAAAAAGAAAAAAAGACTGAAATGTGTAATGATTGTAGGGAGGCAGTGTGAGGATGAACCAGGCAGTGCATCCCATCATCCATCGGGCAAATCGAAACTGACAGCAGCCCCTGGCCAAGACACCTGAGGACTGGGTGGGTGTGAACTCACCCAACATTACATTATATGGTGCAATCAGCGCTCTAGGTTCAATTATCACTGGATGCCACCAGCTTTCAAATATATGAATCCTGAAATAACAAGAACAGACATTGGCAGTTCTTAAAACCTTTTATGCTTTACAGACTGTTAGAGGGGCAACTTAACACCTGAAATTTGTATTATTATTATTATTATTATTATTATATTCATTGTTATGTTTGTATGTATGCTTAGATGTCATGAGAAATATCCATTTTTGCCCCATAATTCAGTCATAAGGAAAACCTCCTCTAAAACTTCTTTTAGTGACGTTAAAAGTTAATCAAGAATCACCTTCAGTAAAATATAAATAATATTCATGCAACAATGTCCACTACTTTTTTAAGGAACCCTTAAAAAAATTAATTAAAAAAAACAAATACAAAAAACACTGCAATGTGTGCCTAAGAGAACAGTAGGCCAGCCAGGCTTTATTAGTGAAGCCGAGGAGCACCCCCATCTGGCCCGGGGCCAGTTAGCGCATCTGAGCATGGCCCTCACTACAGGGAAGCGCCTTTCATCGAGAGCGCCCTGGCCAAAAATAGTAAGACCTGACGTTTTGCTTTTCAATTATCACGAGTGCTCATAACACAAGCGGATCGCTCTTCTTTCTATATTATGTAAGTTTTTCTGTCAAACAGGCAAGTGGAAAACAGCAGGTGACTGACACCCAGTGAGAATTCAGATCCTATTTGAAAACATACTCATACACGCATGAATACAAATGGGGCCCCTAGCTGCTATGTTACCTTCAGCATGTCAGCAGGCCAGTTTCTAGACATCACATGATTAAGTTGGAACAAACAACAGTGCTTAACTATGGAGGCACTTACAGTGTCCAGACATTAAACTTCAGCAACCGGAAGCTCAACAGCCATCTGTCTCCATTTCTTTCTTTCACTTGGGTCCTGCACCGCACCATCAATCACTACAATTGCGGAAACACTACAAACTGTTGGCTGATTTATTTGTCATGGCTGGAGACTGGAGGTGCAGGTATTCTCGTGGTAACTTCATACATGCAGTGTTTTTATTTATTTATTTATTTTTAATGCCACTAAATTTACAGAAAGCTAGTTCCTAGTGGCCATCAGGAGTACTGTTGAGAATACCGAGAGGCATCATAGCACAGAGAATGATAACATCACAACATAAGACCAGGAGACAAATTTTATCTGTTGTGTACTAATGTTTTCTTACAAAAAGATAATAAAATAAAATAAGGAAAATAAGGGGGGGGGGGACAGACTGGGTTTGCTTAATTTCTGCTGTGCTGCTTCAAGGATCAACTTTGACTGCAGGTAAGGCTCTGGCAGCTCCTCAACACAGCAACAGATTACTGAAGTCTCACGCATATTTTTATCTGGAGACAAAATCATCTGTGCAAAGTTTGCCACAAATTTTAATGGACATTAATACTAATGAGCAAAATGTTGACTTTGCTTAATAATAGTGGTGAAACGAGGAGGCAATGCATTGTCCTCTAACCCAAAAGACTGATTATGAAGTCGCTTAGGCCTTAACAAGTGGCCTGCTAAGGGCTAAATTAATCTTCATAGCCCTGTGCCGGAAAATTAATATTTGCCAAGAGACGCTAAAAGCAGATCATCCAGTTTTGGTTGTTTGCTTTAGTTTTATTTATGTGGGGTGTGGGATAGTAAGATTAGAGCTACTGTAGACTGAAAATAAAAGGTCTTATTGTAAACCTATATAAAAGGGCTAACTTATGCAAAACTAATATTAATACAAACTAGGAGAGCAAAGTTCAATATGACTGTAATACTGTACCTTGCCGGTTGATCTCATTCTGCAGGAGCTCCTCCATTGCCTCCTCCTCGGCAATGTCCAGAGGCGTCTCGCCCTCACTGTTTACAACTCCTACACTGGCACCCTGGCTGATGAGATACCTACAAAACAAAACATCACACACAAACAAACAAAAAAGAATAAAAAACACAAAAAGTGTTAAACTGGTGGCAACAATATAAGAGCAATCTTTAAACTGCAAGTCTCAGCTTTATTAAAGGTTGAGGTCAACTTTTGCATTTAGCTCTCAAGGGTTTGAAAATGTTCTAATGTCCCCTCCTTGAACCCATGAGTAAACTGTTCAAAATGAGACATGTGCAATGTTTCTCTTGGTTCGGTGCCAACATTAGCCCACAGTTACACCACAACCTGCGTCTCCAGTTTAGACAGTCGTGACCTTGACATCATGGTGTGTTTAAACCGTATTGGGTCCTCTTCCGGCTATGTAAACACAGTGAACATACCACACCTAAGAAAATGTAATGATGACGAGGAGTGGTATAAATCCCGGTCCCTGTGTAGTAACATTAAATAACTGGTCACTGATGATGAAGCATTTCCATTCTGAGAAGGCTCCCTTGCCCTTCCAGAATGACCGATCACCTTTCAGCAAATTTCATTTGCTCTACTGCTCCCCACACAGACTAGAAATGTACAAGTAATGATAGAATTTCATTTCATTTTTTTCTTTAATATATTTCCCCAAGTACCGCTAAACAGAGCACTTCCAAAAACCCAGAACCGACAGGTTCAAAATTATTAGCATACTTGATGCTAACAGTCAAGTATGTATGCTTTTACTGGTTAACAGTTTGTAGTCCCACAAAATTGCTGGCCCATTCGTCTTTGGCCAATCTCTTAAGTTCTTCTAGATTTGATGGAGGAACTGGTCTGGCATGGACCTTGGTCTCTACTTTGGCCCACAGATTTTTCAATATGAGTCAAGTCAGGGCTTTGTGCAGGTCAGTCAATGTCCTTTCTGGTCTTCTGAAGGTAGTCCTTCGCCAGAAGCAACATATCTTTTGGATCGGTGTTGTGCTGGAAGACACCTCAACAAGATTCCCCAGTTTGAGATTAGTTGAAGCATCCCCACACCATAATACTGCCACCTCCATGTTTGACTGATGGGACTGTGTTCTTTGGGCCTCTCCCTTCTTTCTCCCAGCATAAGCAGCGTCATATTTCACGTCTACTTGGCTCCATTTTAAACACATCACAAAAGTCATTTAAAATATTTTAACCATTCTACATCTTGAGTTCAGCTGCCTTCACTTAAAACTGTGGCACAATTCAAGGCATTCTCATTACACCAAAATGCCACTTGAAACATGTATAATCCTATGTCCCCCCCCGACTAAACTGGCAACTGCTGACTTACTACACAGTTACATTTCAAAGTTTTTTTTATTTCTTTTTGATTGAACTTTCTACTCTGGCTTTACTAGTTTTCATGGCTTTGTGGTGTGGAGCTTTTGAACCAAGCCTACAATCAGAAGGCTGTGGTCACTTCTAGGAACAGATCCAGCCCCGCTTTGCAGTTGCCGTTGTTGTCAATGAAGATCCCCGGATTAAAATGGGTCTACTGAGAGCTCACCGCCCACATCAGGTTGTCGAGTTTCTCTCTGTGACATGTCGTCTCCATTAGTCACCAGTATGAGGATGGGCACTTGACCTTTTGCTTCAAAATGTGACAACAGAAAGCTTCTTGTTTTCTGTGCTGATGTCAAGTTCATGAGGCCAGCTGAATGCAGATTTTGCTGCTCTGAGAAGGACATTCGGTCAGTTCAATTAAATGGCTAATGTAAGGCATTTTTCCTCTGATGGCTCTTATCAAATTTTGGGAAAACACCCGCAGTGAGGAATAAATTCTTAAGCCAGGTTCCTGTAATGCAACACAAATAAAGCAGGTCATAGCACTCTCTCAATAAGCTGAACAATGAGAACGACTGAGCTCCATCATCCCCCTTTAGCTAGTTTAAATATCCTATGATAACATCTCTACCCTATGAGCAGACTTCTCAGTTGAAAAAACACTATGAGCAAGAAAATACTTGAGTGCAACTTCAGAGCTTGATTCCAGATACAGCAAGTGACCCCGATCTCTCCATATTTCATTACATCACAGTAACAATGTGTGAGTTATCAGATAGGCTGCCACTGCTGTCCAACTGTGATGAGAACTGTTGTACAGACTATGATTGGTTCTTGGTATTTTGTTTCTGGCACACCTTCCGAAATGGCATCATCAGTCAACAACCCCCCAGCTGGCAGTCATTTGGGGTGACGTAGCTAAGTCCAATCAATTTTATTTCCATTGCCCAATTACAAATCAGTCTCAAGGAGCTTTATATTGTTGGGG
>VUQR01024402.1:2834-17811 GCA_015108515.1 Hemichromis elongatus
TAGGGACCCCCCCCCCCCCCCCCCCCACACACACACACACGCACACACATACACACTGGAATGTTCTGAAAATTAGCTCGCAGAGATTTAAAGACCCACTTCAGGATCAATACGTTGGACACAGTGGGGACTGGAATGTCTCCTTCATGGCATGCTGTAAGCATGTCAGTTGCACAACACATCCTGCAACATGGATCACGCTTTCCCTCTCTGTCTCTCTTTCCCAAGAGTTTTCACCTTTTGCACACCAACCCAACACATAAGGGTGACGCACTCAGGAAAATCATGTACGTTGCAGCTAAACGAAGGCCTGCATTCTGCATGTTTCGGCAGACTGTAAGGATTTTGCACAAACAGGCTCAAGAAAACACACTTAAAGTTGCCCACAGAAAGAAATGCTCTACACTTCATTGGATTGTCTGCACCACCTGCTTTCATCAAGTCTTTTGCACATTCCTTTCTTGCAAACATCCCTCCAGGTGCTTGCCTGACACAGTACAGCACTGACCCGTCATATGAATATTATTCCTTCTGCATGAGCATTCACTCCCGTGAGGCCGCAAAGAGAAGAAGAAATGAAGAAAGGGATTAAAAAGCTATTATTGTGTACTCTCCTTTGACATTGGTCTGTTTTCAACAAAAGCTTGGACATGGAAAGCCTTTTAAGGACAAACAGTAGGGGTTATACACATACTCATATATGAATTTATGAGTGCATCACAATGAGGAAGCTCTGGACTTGAACTCTGCTCGCCCTGGTCTCAAGCACTCGAGTGTGCCGACAGCAAGCGTTAATAACCTTTGAATAAAATTTCTGTGACCCTTCATGGTTCATTTGGCATGAATAAAAACATGAGAGGAGGAAGGAAGGAGACAAAGAGCGAGACAGAGCGAAAGAGACAGAGAGGCCTGACTGAAGGTAAAGAGCAGGTTAGTTCTTGTGCAGTACACCCCCCACGACCTCGCTATACAATATGTGTTGTTTTGGTTATTCAACAGGTGAGAATTACCCAATGCAGTTCATTCCATCTACAATGGCAGCTGCAGCAGCGTCTGGGCTCAGCCCGTTACAACTACAGGTAAGATGCAAACACCTTCATCAAAACAAGCAAGCAAAAATATATGTGTGTCTGTGTGTGTGTGTGTGTGTGTGTATAGAGATATTTTTCCTGGCTAAACCTCTGAATTAAAACTGTGCAAAAAGCGTGAGTAATAGCTTACCAGAACAAAATGATCACATGCTTGAAACAAGACCAGAAACAGGCTGTCTGACAATGAAGTGATGAAAAGTAAGGGTGTGGAAGTTTGTGGGTGTGACTCTTTTTCAGTGAGAAATGTCTTATTTTCACCTGGATTCAGTTAATAATAGTATCATTATGTGAAACCTCCCGCACGCTTAGCGATGACACAAACATCTAATTTCCTTTGCTGTCAAAGGTTTGACTTTACATGACATGACCTAATTAAAATGTATATCTAACTTGTGCTATATATCTTTTCCTAGTTCCACTAATAATTCTTTTAATTCTGTCACTGAACAGAGTCTATGTCTAATCTTCAAGTAAATGCATTAAAACCAATTGCAAACAACTGCAGCCGAAGTATGACGTCTGGAAAAACAATCAAAACAAAAAAGGGTGACTGTTTGTTCGCCATTTATGGGAACATACAAGAGTGGTGAATGACAGGTACATGAAAGCAGCAGCTGAGATGAGAGCAAAAATGGAACTAGTTGTGTAGTTTAAATCATTTATGCATACTTTTTTACTTTAATTTTTTTTTTGTGGGGGATAATGATGTGTATTGAATGGCCCACTTACTTGGTTGTGTATGTTTTCTCTTTTACCCCAGTAGAGGGTCTAGTGAGAATGAATAAAGAACAGAAAGAACAGCAGTAGAATCAAACAACACCAAAAGTTTAAGATAAATTAAAAAAAACACTCCAAATGAGAAAAAAGTATAACATGACATCATGATTAAATAAAAACTTTTAAATACTTCCTATCTACTGCGGTCTTAGAGAACACAGCAGTCTATTAATCTATATCTAGCTTGAAGTCTTTTCAGTTTTGCACGTCATGAGTAAGAAGCCAAGGCTATTGTGCAACTTGTTGAGTGTCTGGTAGACCTAACCTTGGAAGAGCCTCTGGCAACAGCTACAATATAAAAAAGAACTAGATGCTTTGCATGTGAAGTGATAACTTCACGTACAATGGCTGCATAGTTAAATAAGCAGACAGAAGGTCTACTGTTATCAAAAGAACTGAGAGAAAGAGAGAAATGCCACACTTGGAGGTGTCCTCTGTGCAGCTTGTAGGTCCTGACCTTAAAAATACAAAAATGAAGCAAACGAATTACCAGCAACCACAGTAATTTGTCTGCTGCCATTATTTGTTTTCTGATTTTGCTTTTTTTCATAAACCTAACCATTATTCTCGCCGTTTTTATTCTCTAAAAATATTCATAACTACCTCAAAAAATTCTATACAAGCTCAAATAATTATTCTAAAAGAACTTGAAATACAAACAGAAGCTAGAACAGAAGCTTCATTTATACTTTTAATAGAGTTCCTGTACATTTGATTTTTTTTTTCAATAAAGTAACATGACACATTGTTTGAAGGTGATGCTCCATAGGTTGCCAAAATGCTAGCCCTCTTATCCACTGCTTGTCAGCTGTGTCAGACAAAAGCTGTTATGATAAATCATAGAGGAATTCCACCCCGACAGCACAACACCTGGCCCACACAATTCATCAAATATTTTATTGCTTGACACACGTGCTTTGAGAATAGCACTTATCCATAATGGTTATCACAGAGCACATTTCCAGGGGAGGGGGCAAATCAGTGAAATAAAAACGAAGAAAATCTCGACTCCCTAAAGATGCTTTGGAATTTCACAACATAACATCACACATCATCAACGCTTCCTGCTTTACCTACCGTCAGCTGAAAAAACAAAAGCCCTCACGAGCTTTTTCACTGGCAAACAATACTGCTTCATCATGTCAGTTGTTGCCATAGCGTGCCTTTTGGATATTACAAGAATCCTTATCTCAGTTTATTCAATTTGTATTGTGGTTTTCGCTTATCGAGGCCCTCATTAGCCGCTATTGACTTAGCAAAGTGCTGTGCTGCGCTGAGGGGATCGGAGCCTCCTGGCTCCACTCCTGGCTTTGAAATTATCAAAAGAGCTGTACGGTGAGTGAGAGGTAAGAGGATGAGTGATGTCAGAGATGCATACTCATTCACGTTTAAACACTGCCTGAGACACAGAGAATAAGAGGCAGAGAGAGGAACCTGAATGAAAGAGGAAGTTTCTCATCAAGGCATCGGTTGAAAACAAGTCAGAGACTGCCAAAAAAATAAAAAGAAGCGAAAAAGCAACGACACCAAGGAAGTATTTAGGATGGGGGGTGAGGGTGGGGGTGGGGAGGGGCAATTATTTGAGGATTCTTTTTTAGGAGATTGGGTGCTAGTTTCCAGCACATATGAATATTGTTTTGACAATAATGTCAAAAGAAATCCTGCTGATGAGATTTAATAATTGTACTTGTCTAGTTAGTTAGTTCATTTGCATGAATAAAATGTTTAAGGTGGACCTTTTGTAATACTGGGCAGTAACATGGTCTGCAGAATGGAGAAAAAGACCTGAAAAGTGTAATAATATCAATTAGTATTTTTATGAGGCCTGGGTGTATTTGCAGTATTAGCATTCAGCACATAAGCTCTAGCTTTCTGATGCTCTTCTGAACATTGCAGCGAACATATGATCATCCAGCATTGACAGCTGACACATTTTGTTGCTCATCTGTCCTGTTGTGATCAATCCATATTTGCATCTGAGCAGCTGTTACTGATCTGCTAACATCACCTATGATGACGATGATGATGATGATGATGATGCATACATTAACTGTCTGTATGGACATAAAAATATGAATGCATCTTTGGTTACAGTGGTCTATTTTACTCTGTAAAAATGATGTGATGTCTTGACAGGCCACAAACTGAGGCCTTACCCATTATATTAATTTTAGATAGTCTCAGTAAAGTTGCAGGATTGACTTAGCAACCAGAGACTATACAAACTGAATAGCCCTTCACTACAATAACTACAAATGACAAAGTGAGCGGGACCAGAGATAAACTCTTCTCAACTTGCAGGCAAGCGACTGCCGTCAAGCAGTCAGGTTAAAAGTACTGCGCGACAGGCAAATCAATTCTAGTCTGGATGCAGCTTTAAATGTAAAGAAAGGGGAAACTGTAGATTATCATGTAAGCAACGTAAACAGACAATTATATTATGTTTGTTCTGTGCTATCAACCTCCTCTGCTACATACTGTAGTCAAAACACACCAGCTGGCATCAAACATTTGTAATGCCAAATCGATGCTCAGTTCAGGATAGACAGATGTTGTAGTCAGACTGCTCCAGATGTTTCAAAGTTGAGCCCTGTAGCTCTCATTCAAACAGCTGGCTGGCACTGAAGGTCAGAGAGAATAATTTCACACAGGAAAAGTCACCATAGTGTCAGAAAATGCTGTCTGAAAAGTTTTATATTGTATATCTATATCTATACACCTTTATAAGTCATCTAAATCTGCATTGCTTAGCTGTCTGGGAAAGGTTGTTAAGCAAGCCTTGACGCATCATGAACTGACCTACCAATTCTGATAGCACAAATGTTCCACTATTGGCGTGGGAACTTGATCCAATTGTTTCCAGAGCATTGCAATAGACTCTTCACAACAGTAGATTTCTGCTGAAGAAAGACCCTCTTTGTGTGCCGCTAATGCGAGGGAAATACAGTTGCTTAGCAGACATTCTTGCTGAAATCATAAGACATCTCTCACTTTGTGTCTCCGTGCTTAGCGAGTGTTAGGCGCAGAGACAAAGGTGAGGAAACTTAATGTGGCCCCTGGTAATTATTTCTGCCCAACTACCAACATACTTTACATAAAGCGTGAATGACCTTTGCCATACACTGAGAAAAATGTTTGATACTGACTGACTGATACTGTGGTGTAAGAGAACCAGAGGTTCATCTGTCTTACCATCTTTAACACAAAAGTGCAAGATTTAGAATCTGCCCTCTGTCCGGGCCAACTCAGTGACAGTCGATCCAGTTCATGCTCTTCTTCCTTCTCCTTGCCTCCCCGCCCCCCCCGTCGCGAACCTGCTGAAAAAAGACAAAACCTCATTTGTTTTGTGTGCTTCTGAGATCGATAGCAGCTGGACACTAAAAGAGCCCAGCTGAAGGGAGTCTCCACTCAGCCCTAATGGGACAGAGCAGTCTGAGCACAGAGGAGGCTGCCGGTGGACTACGATCTAATAGTCCAGTGCAGACACCCAGACCGCAACATCATCACCTTCTCTTTGTTTTCTAAAGGATTACAGTGATGTAGGGCAAAAAAAAAAAAAAAGGAAAAAAAAGAGAAAGCAAAAATGGTAATAATCATGCGTGTCAAAAATGACAGACTAATCATTTGGATTTTAGTCAAATGGGCACTGATATCCAAAGTCAAATAGTCTGGACAGCTGAGACACACTTCGAGGCCCTCTTTGTCAATTTGCAATTTAGGAAATTGCAGCATTGTCTTCCCTCGGGAGTTGGCTGAATGGCAGGAACTCTGGTTGGTGTTGTTTACGCTGCAGATTGGTTTCCCCAGTCCACAATCAATCTCTAAGTGTCTTGAAGAAGCAGAGAAAAAAAATCAGGTAAAAGCTCTTATTGTCAGTCTGTTGTTTGTTCATCAGTTCCCTCCTCATATTTGTAACCGTTGACAGAATCGCTGCTCGCAGCACAAAAGCTGTGGGTGTGTTTGGGGAAAAAAAAAAGCAAAAAAAAAAAGCACTGCGTGTGTGTGTGTTTGTGCAGACATGGGTGTGAGATCCTAACTGTGTGTTTTACCTCAAGGACTCATGTGTCTGCCCCAGCCCCTGCTCCCCTTAGAGCTGTAAGAATATCAGGCATCACCAGAAGTAACTCTGTGGTCGGCTTGATTGACGCGAGAGGCCTCACCACCAGTCATTCAAGGCACATTCTTACAGGGATCTCATATCGCCAGGGGTTGGACCGAGTACTCCCGGTACCTTCCAAGGAAAATAAGCGGCGTGACATCAGGGCTTTGTTTCAGCGGCGAGGCCCCTTCTGTTTGTGTTTAATATCGCTCTGAGAGAAGTGGAGAGAGGGCCAGCCAATTTCTCTGGCCTCAACTGCTGAGCCTGGCGCTTTGGCGGTGAAGCGACGGTGGTCTCGTGTGTCTGCGGTGCAAAACTCTGTCCTTCTCTCTCTTTCTCCATTGTGCTTTCTTTACTTTGGATCTCTGGTCCCAGGAGGCTTTGCAGTTTTGACTGAAGGGAAATCAGATCTCACAACACTGGGGGTCATTTAGGCTGAGGGGGCAGAGTGTAAAAACAGAGAAAGAAAGGGGGAAAAAAAAAAACAGAGCTGGAGATGGGGTTGAAAGATATGAAGAATGATTTCTGGACCTGAACTGAGAGTCAGAAGACAAGTGGAGAGAGTCAAAGGGAGATCAAAAGAAAGCGGGACAAAATAAAGACAGGACTGTAGATGGAGGGAGGAGTACAGATGAGGTGAGAGTAATGAAAAATGAGAGGAAAGCAAAAAAAAAAAAGGAAAAAAGTCAGAAAGAAAGGAGGGAATCTACTGAAGGCCAGCCACGTCTGGGTGGTTTTCCTGAGGACAAGCTCTTTGATACTCCAGCACTCACACTCCAATGCATTTAGACAGGGGCTGACAGTGGTTTCAGGCAGTGGTTTGTCTGGCCAGCTAGCTTTGATTTAGAAGACCCTGGACTGTGGGCTGAGTATTTGATTCTTTGATTTTTGTTAAGTACCTTGGATGAAAAGTCAGTTCTGCTTTTTTCTCCTTTGTCATTTAACGTTTTCATCTAACACTAAAGGCTTATACTTTAAGGATTTTCTTTTTTCATTTCTCTGATATTTTTAAACATTTTTCAGTTGAATCGCTGGTCTAAGGTGTAAACTATGAACAACATCTTTAATCTGATTACCCACTGTTGTCTTGTTTTGGATTAAAGTAAGTAAAGAAATTGCAGGAAGCATTAACATAAGGAAAAACCAGAAGTGACAAGATTAGTTAGACCCATGAAGCAGTTCGTATTTTAACTTTCCTAATCTAATTTTACGTTATTTGACTTATACTATTTTAAATTATGTCTCTGCTAAGAAAGCCAAGACTAAACATTAAAACATGAGGACAATACCAAACTTTTATTACGAGTAAAACTAGCTTCATAATAGGTACCATTTTTTTCCTATTCAAAAGCTTTAAGATGCTGATCTTTGTGCAAGCTGCTCCAAGCATCTGTTGAAAAAATAACTGTCAGAAAAGTACTGTCGGTAATCTCACATAAAAAAAATAATTTGCTGGAATACCTCCTTGATAAATAATACCTCAAACAAATCTTACATTTGTGTGGGATGCTCTTGTCAACTTCAGATGTACATGTGTGTGTGTGTGTGTGTGAGGGGGGCTGTTTCCATCTAAGTACAGTGTGTCTTTGGCTCAAAAGATGCAGCCAGTACCAGGGAAAGGATAAACCAAAATAAGTAAATAAATAAATAAATAAGGAAAATCAACATGATCAGGGGTGTGTGTGTGTGTGTGTGTGTGTGTGTGCGTGTGTGTGCATGAAAAAGAAAAGAGGAGAGAGAATGAAAGAGGAAAGCCACTGACTAGCTTCTGGCGCGCGATGTTAATAGCCTGTCGGTTTTGCTGGTTTCTTCCCTTTTTTTGCAGCAGCTGTATGCCGCCCAGCTGGCAAGCATGCAGATCTCACCAGGAGCCAAGATGGCTCCCCTCCCACAAGCTCCCAACTCCTCCAGTCCCCTTTCTCCCTCCACCCTCAAGAGCGAGAAGCGAGCATCCAGCCCTGTCTCTCAGATTAAGGTAGGTACTTTGTTCAAATGTTGTTAAATGAGTGAGCCCTGCCAAGAGAATGGAGCCAGTCTAGATGTACCGAGAGCTTCTTGTGTGTTCTTTTGATGATGTTATATTCAAATGTGTGTGAATGGCTTTGCTGACTTTTGTTACCAAGACAGATGCAGAGAGACGGCAGTCCTGCATGGAAATACGCAAAGCAAGAGAATGAATATATATTCTTTCTCAATTTACATATTTAATATATATGTAAATTGAATTACGTAATGTGCATGTAACTGTTTACTCGGCACAGCCCAACACAGGTAAACTGGTGCACCACCATGTAATAGGCAGAAAATAAAGAACAATGCCCTTAAGAAAGTGTGGCTACAACGGTGAATTAGACTTCTCATGTCATGGGTATGTGTAGGGAAATATGGTGATAAATTAGCAGACAACATAATAGAAGTACAAAGTGAGCTCCAAATGTGTGTGAGAGGACAGAATGTAGTAATAATAACGCTGATGGTCACTGCAAGTAAAAGTTAAAACTGGAAATTTGGAATTTGTTGATACAATGATCTGCGCATTGGCCCCTGTGTTCCTCACTGTCAATTAGAAACAGCTTGTTGAAATGTCACAGGCTGATGCACACACAAACACATGCGCACTCACAAGCTGACACTGGCGCTGGCTGCTGTTTGGCAGCGCACGCCCGATCTTTACTCTGTGACGAGGCAGTAATGGAAGCCATATGTGTGTGCGGGGCACAGCTGCAACCGGCGTCACAATAGACCGGCGTCGGAGCTCACCGCACTCAAACAGTAGTGCTGTGCCCTCCAAACTCCTCATCCTCCACAGTAAACCCCACGCATTCTCATACCACCCTCAACACACCACCCGCATCTTAACGTGCCCCCATTCCCCACGCGAAAGCCCGTTCTGTGCTCTTTCCCTTCTCAAAACTTCCTCAGCTGCGGCTCGACTCCAAATTAGAGCCACGTTCATTAAATGTTTTCTGCCAACACAAGAGCCGCAGTCAGACTGAGCTGGCGTGCTGAAGTTTACTTTATGCTACTATTTTTCCTTTTCCAAGAATTCTTTATGTGGATTAGTGTGGTCATGAAGATGTGATCAGAAATGAGAAATCACACAAACAAATGTACCATTGTTTATATGCAGTAAGAAGGCTTAAAGAACTGATCGGTAGAATTGTTTTATTAAAGGCCAAAAATTAAGGATCACCAAAGGCTCTTCAAGTTACATCGGAGAACATGAGCAGATTTATATCAGTTTCTAACTCTTATTTTATAGTTTTTTGAGGAACCCGTCATTTGGGAATTTAGCTTCTATTGGAAGGGCTTTGTATAAATGGATGCTGCACCTGTTTCACTAACAGGAGGAAGGATCCACACAGCCACTGAACCTCTCAGCTAGACCCAAGACAGCTGAACCTCTCCGCTCCCCAACATCCCCAACACAGAGTCTGTTCTCTGGAAACAAGACCAGCCCTACAGGCATGGGCAAAGGCCGCATCCCCAGCCCCATTCCCAGCATGGGCCGGAACACCTCCCTGGGTAAGTAACAAACACTTACATGCACTTTAACACTAGAGTACCATTTACCCCTGGCTAGCTGGGGTGGACCACTCAGTCTACTAGCTCTGCTACATTTCATTAACATTCATTAACACTATCCTTACAATCATCTACAATTAAAATTACACAGAGTAAATGCTGCCAAGAAAAAACACTTGCTCATGCATTCTCTTCCACACACAAACCAACGCTAATGTGCATTCATGCACAATTGTATCGCTCACATCTGCAGTGTACATCCGCCCAAAGCAAACACGTCTTCACTCAAGAGCAAAAAAAAAAAATCCTTGCCTTCAACTTAGGCGGAAAAACAAAAACATCACCCACCCAAACACCTCCCACTCCCACAGCCACCCACAGACAAACCAAGAAGCGTCGCATGTGCCTGATAGACTGCAGACACCTAAACCCCATGAGGAGACCTGTGTGTGTGCGTGTGTTTTGTGTATGTGTTTGTATTTTACAGGAGTCCAAAGCCCTGTATTTAGCCCCAATGAAAACCCTGGCAGCGGAAGCAGTGAAACCCAGCACACGTTATTTGGTTTTTAAGAGCTTCCTCACATCATTGTCTGCCCGCGCTAGACCTTTTATGCCCCTACCTCTGCTATCTGTTATTAAGGCCAATCTAAAGCCTCTCATTATATCCCCCCAGAAAACAATTTCACCAGCTCGTCTGGAGTGGCTTTGAGGACGCGACGCTTGTGTTCCTGCAAAGTTATTTTTTGCCCATTTTAACGGCCACCCAAGCATACAGTGCTTCCTACTTGTCTGCTAATTAAATGAGGAGGGCGACGGAAACTTTGCATCCTTTTATTTATTTATTTCCCCTTATTCTTCAAATGTGCATCGGCTTCAAAAGTGTGAAGCGTGGTGCATAAACAAGGGGGAGGAGGCTCAGTCGTGTTTTGACACAAATGGCCTGGAACAAAACTTGAACAACAGTTGGAGCTGATATAAAATTGGAAATCTCATGTTTATACAGGTGAAGTGTTATATAATGGGAATTTGTATTCAGCTTTTCTGAAGGTTTGAATATAAAGACTTACACTTTCTTTTCAGGTATCAGTAGAATCCCACAAAGTAAAGTAAAGGCACTAAACTGAGTTTTAAAAAGTTTGGAGTTTGGTTTGTTCAAATAAAAATCTGTAGCACTGGGTAATAGCACAGATCACATATGAGCACACTATAAGGACAAAAGTCTTGGGTCACACCTCTCAATCTTTGAATTCAGGTCTCTTTTAGTCCCATTTCCACAGGTGTATAAAGTCAAGCTCCTAGCCACATGTGTTAATGTGTGTAAGATGCCGGTGCAAAGCCCGTTTGTGAAATTTCTTCAGTCCTAGATATTCCACAATCAACTGTAAGTGGTACAATTGCAAAGTGCTAGTGTTTAGGAACCACAGCAACTCAGCCACAAAGTGGCAGACCATGTAAAATTACAGATCTGGTTTTTTGGGTGCCTGCTCAATAACTGCAGAGCTCCAAACCTGCTCTGACATTAACGTCAGCACAAAATCTGTAAACTGGGAACTTCACGGCATGTTCCATGACTGAGCACCTCTTGTTTGCAATTTGTAGGTAGGCCAGTACATATGTTATATTCATAAAAGTTTTCTGACTTTTTATTTATGTATGTATTATTGCAAATCCCTTTCCCTACACAAAGTGTCAAAAACTGACTTTTTTGACACTTTTTTTCAATGGTTATTCACATCAGAGCCAGAATAGTATTAAATGTGTGCATTTCACTTTTATGCTACCCAAACATGTCCCCTCTGCTGTATTGCCAGTCAAAGTGACATACAGCTGTCTCTGGTTTCCTACATGCAGATATCTTGTCCAGTCTCAACTCCACGGCGCTGTTTGGGGACCAGGATGCAGTGATGAAGGCCATCCAAGAGGCCAGGAGCATGAGAGAGCAGATCCAGAGGGAGCAGCTCCACCAACAGCAGCAGCAGCCAGGACACCAGAGTCTGGAAGCAAAGCTATCTGCCCTCAGCAGCATGAACCTCAACAACGGCAACAAGGTTAGAAGGACAGGCAGATCACATCTGGATGCATGAGAGGATGCACACACATTTTTTACTGATAAGGTCTGAAAGAGTTACATGAAGTGAATGCAGTTCTCAGAGCGATTACTTTTCTTGTAAAGAAGGAATTTTGGCTCTGGTCCTAAAAATCCATCCCATAAATAACATAAAGATTTGTTAAATAGCTAAATAAACTTTTCAGTTCTTTTGCAACACTCAATCGTTTTTGCTGCAATTCCACTCATAACTTTATAGATTCAGAGGTCATAAAATCAACACTGTTCATTCAACACAAAAAATAAAAACCCAAAACAGTCTTTGGCTAATTCAACAAATGAAATAAACGAAATTGGAATCAAGATCACAAACTGAAAACTGAAAACAAGGACCACACAGAAACCAAGAGCAGGACAACTGCAAGCACCAACAACTGATTTACCAAGGACAAAGAGAAAGATGGGACCCCATCTCACCTATATCTCTTACATCCTCCTCTATCCCACCAACCCTCATCATTACCTCCTTCATGAATTCATAAATCTTCTCTGTGGTCTTCCTCTTTTCCTCCTGCATGACCGCTCTATAGTCAACATCCTTTGTCCAGTATATCTCCATCCCTCGTCTGCACATGTTGAAACAATCTCAGCCTTGCCTCTCTACCTT
Source organism: Hemichromis elongatus (assembly GCA_015108515.1). Taxonomy (NCBI): domain Eukaryota; kingdom Metazoa; phylum Chordata; class Actinopteri; order Cichliformes; family Cichlidae; genus Hemichromis; species Hemichromis elongatus. Next base: position 15,041 of record VUQR01024402.1, read on the forward strand.
TATCTCCCAACCTGAGTTGTCCCTCTGATTTACTCATTTCTAAATCCGTTCCATCCTGTCGAGTCCAAGTGAAAATCTTGGGATCTTAAACCTCCTGCTCAGCCTCGTGGCTTTTTTTTCAGTGCCACTGTCTCCAAACCGTACATCATAGCAGGCCTCTCTACCATCTTTTAAATCGTTTTGTCACTCTTGCTGCTGTCCTTTTGTCACAAATCACCCCTGGCACCCGTCTCCACCCACTCCACCCTGCCTGGGTGGTTGACCTCGGGTATTTAAACTCATCTACCTTCACTATCTGCATGTTCCTGTTTCATTCACTGATGTATTCTGTCTTCCTTCTAATGACTTTCAGTCCTCTTCTCTACTCTACACTCTTCCACCTGCTCCCTATTCTCACTACAGATCACACTATCATCTGCAAACATCATATTCCACGGAAACTTGTGCCTGACATCATCTGTCAAGTACACTTCTTCTCTATTCCCAAGGCATCCTCTGACTCTTTTAGATTGTGTTAAGTCTGGTTAAAAATTCCTTCCATTTCTTGATTTCCAAAGTAATCCTGCAAACTACCATCCAATAGTGCCTAGCTACACTCTACCCTGCCAACACCTTGCATTGTGCTATCTCTTGCATGTCTTCTGCATAACATGTAGTCCCACCTGTGTGCATGTTCCTCCACTCTTATTATTTATACTATGCTCCTCCCTCTTCTCGAAATACGTGTTCACTACAGCCATTTCCATTCTTTTGGTTAAATTCACTGCCATCTATCCTTCCACCTCCTGCTATTCCTCGTCTCTCACTGCCTTCTAACGTGCCTTCCCCCTTTTCTCTTTCGTTGTTTTGGGCCAGCAATAGCAGTTTCGTTTGGCACCGTGTTGGCAAACAGCACTTAAGGTGCTTGTTGATAACCAGGCCCTGACCAATCAAGTATGGAAAGCTCATTCTTAACACCGGCTCTCCTTCATGACACAGCCCTCCCCATTTATGCATGCTTAGGACCAGCCCTAGGAATACATTGGCTTGGCTTAAAATCAAAATGTTTACTAACTATGGAGAACACGTGAATAACATACTGATATGTGCCACCAATGGAGATTATTACCAAAGCACATAACATCATTCATGGTGCAACAGGAACATCTAAACTTTTCAATTTGTTGTAATTTTTTTCATTTACTAAAAGATGTGTGCCAGCAACGGCCTGAAGCACAAGGTAGTAAGGAGGAGAGAGGAAGCTGGAGAATATATTTAATTGCTCCCTACTAGCTATTAGGATCAATTAAGTATTCTCTTCTGCTCCTTAACACAAACTTGAAAACACAGAGACACACCTCTGTGGGTCTGCAAACTCTTTGCTCCTGTGTCACATTGTCTCTAGAATTTCATTGGCTCAGAGTTCAAGGTTTCTTCTCAGCTCGTACATGAGTCTGAAGAATATTCATAGATGATATTTGGTGTCATTTGGCTCGGGCTGCAGCTCTTGAGAACTTCTTTTCTCCTCCTCTCATCTCCACGGCCACCCAGAAGCCAACAGCTTTGAAGAGGGAGCAGCTGGGCCAATGACAAGTGATGGTTTTGGCGTGTTAGTGTGCCTGCCTTGACTGAGTGGGTGTTTTTTTTTTTTCTTTAAGAGAAGAGATGATTAGTGTGTATGTGTTAGTGTGTGCGTGCACGCGTGCGCGTATATGTGTGTTTAATGGAGTTCAGCTCTCCACTTGCCCTGGAGGGGCGATCCCGGCCTCGGGGTTTTAGCCCAATTAAAGGCCCTTTCTCAGAGCATTCCCCTGTCCACACTCACCTCTTGCCCAGCTCATCTCTTTCCCTTGGGCGAAAGGAGACAGGGCCTTTGTACCAAGATCCAGGGGGAAATTCATATTCCAAAACATCTTCAATCGGTCTGATCAACCAATCATAAATTCTGAGGATCAAACATTAAGTAAAATACGGAACATGATTAGACCAATTCTGCTGTGCAATTGATCCCATGTTGCTTACAAGGAGAATGAATAAATGAATAAAATTAATATTTTATGGGGGGGGGGGACTTTGAACCCACCAACCACAAGTAGGTCATGATTGGTGCACTCCAAGGATAGGTTGTTTTGATTCTTTTTTTTCTTTTTGGACTTGTTTGCCTTGCATCTTCAGGAAGAAAACATTCAAAATCTGGCAAAATATATCTCTGCTTTACTTATCCTCAGTCCCAAGATGTTTTTTAATATAAGTCATTATACTAGTAAACACTGAGAAACTCATAAATATAAATTATACAACAGCCTATACTGATAAATTGTTTATTAAGATTTAATATGAATTGCCTGATGCAGGTCCAGCAAAATAAACTACCAGTATTCAGCAATAAGTTTATGATTTTAACATTTTCTCTTTTTTTTGCCAAAATTTCACTTTGAAACACTCAGACTGAGGTGAATGGGATGCAAGGAGAACCCTCCATGTTTCTAAAGCTCTATATTTTCCAACTTTAGAAGAACAAAACCAAAGCAATGCAGTAATTTGGTTTATAGCTGCATGCCTCCTAATAAAAAGCTCACTTGGAAACTCTCAAAGTAATTGTTTCCGGTTCGAGGACGACAGCAAGCCTCGCTGTTTGTTGTCAGTTTGTTATTCGTTACCTAACAACAGGAGCTCAAAGACTCTTTCTCTTTGCTTTGAATGTATAATTTTTTTCATTGGGACGTAACAGTTTTTCATCTGTGTGTGTGTGTGTGCTTTTTTTTTTTTTTTTTTTTTTTTTGTGCTTAAAA
>VUQR01024402.1:17831-28962 GCA_015108515.1 Hemichromis elongatus
TCCTGAAGTGCTCAAAAGCTTTGCTCTGTCTTAAACAATTCATGGATGGAACTTGCTGGATACTGAAAGTGTGACTCAACCATTCCACCTCAGGAGGCAACGAGACCAGCTCTTTTTCTTTACCTTGGATTTGTTGGTAGTTTTCAGTTCAGATGTTAAATTTGTTACTCAAATCCTTCCCTTCGAAACTTTGAAGCGCTTCCCAAATCTTTTTTGTTTTATGACGCTGTACTAACACAACATATTCAGCTTCCTCGGAGGGAATGAGACAACTGCTGTGAATGGTATCTCAGTGTAATGTTGAATGTTGAGCTATTTATTGCCCGCACTGATTCCACTCAAAAGGGAGTCGCGGTGACGTCTAAGTGTGTGTGTGTGTGTGTTTGTCTTTATTTCACTTTTTGTTTGTGTATTTTTGTCCCACAGCATTCATTTCAAACATAAGCGACACAGACATTTCGCTATGAGCTGAAAGTGATCCTAGACTCCTTTTTGTGTGTGTGTGAGTGTGTCTGTGTTTGTGTGTGTCTGTGTGCGAGCGTGCGTGTCCTGGCTCTGCACTGGCCTTGGCCATGTTAATGTCATTATAGCTGGTGTACAGACGAGAGGCCTGGCCAGTTAGTGGCATTGTTGAGTATCACCTTACGCTTACGTTGCTTCCAGCTGGCCTGCGGCTGCCAAAGCTCACTGAAATAGCCACTGTGTATAACCATGTGGGTGTGTGCATGTGTTTGTGTGTGTGAGAGAGTGTGTGTGTGCACTTAAGACTTATATATATATATATATTTTTTTTCCCCCCATCAGAATAGACGCAACACATGCCGTTAAGAAAAACAGTAATAGATTAGCACATTATTTAGCTTAAATCATGTATCTGTCTCTTTGCAACATGTAGGAAAACATGTAGAAACGACACAGTTACGTTAGATACAGAAACGCTCAGTTGCCTTTACAAAAACAGAGTAATGTTTACAGGATATACAGTACAAAAAACACTGAATTCTAAGCAGTCACTTTCCTATGTTTCCATTGGAGGTGAAGGAACAGGTAAATGTACAGGTCACATTAGAAGAAGCACAAATAGCCTTTTTACTCAGTTTGGATGATGCTGTGGAGAGATAATAATGTAAATAATGTGGAGACATGAACTCTTCTTGTATCTCTGGTGCTAGTATAGTTTAACTTACATTGGCTGATGAGCTAAGGGGCATCAATCTGTATTGTACTTCATTAGAGTCAAATGCTGTAAGACGATCTTTGAGCAGTTATGCAAAGGTGGGGTTAGAGGCTGGACAATCTAGATCTAGAATATCTAGTACTAAAAATAAATATACATAAAATAAAATCAGTCAAATTGAGTGTCTAAACAAGTTATATCATTCCTAGCATGTTATTTGAAAATACTTTATATCAATCATACACTCTTTATGTGTATTTTTCTACAATCGGTTCAGTACCCCTTAACTTATTGCACACATTCCTAGTAGATTTGGATGCTTTCACATAGCATTTATACAGTTTTGAAATGGACCAGAAATCTAAACTTTGGAGACTATAATTTAACAGTGTCCCATTATAGAAGAATACCCTTTGTCTACACAAAGTTAAAGTTGGTCAGCGTGCTTTCTGTCGTAGAATAAATCTGGAAGAAACGGAGACGAGAGAAATGGTTGTATAGAAGTTTACACTGGCTCCGCTGTTGGTTAGTTTGGTCTTTGAAGGAAGTGAGCCTGTGAAACCAGAAGCTTAGATGGTTCCAAGTTTTGATTAAATGTCGACATAATCTTGCTGCAATTGAAGTCTGAGAGATATACATTATAATAAATACTACAAAGCTGAGTCTGGCACCTGCAAAATAGACTGTTGGAGCCTCAAGCTGTAGAGGGCTGGTGGAGGGGTGTTAAGGGTTATGAATAGGAGGGATGGTTGAAAAAAACAGAACAGGGGCTGACTGACAGCTCTATCGGAGTGGAGAAGGAAAGAGAGGAAGAAAGATGAAGAAAATTGGAGTAGAGAGGAAACCCCGGGGTGGGGGTGGGGGGGTGGGGGTTACTGAGAAGTTTGCCAAACTTGATTGGTCCGGGAGGAGACAGTAAACGGTTGCGGGTCAGCTGGAGGCAGGCCGTCCTGGCAGCAGGCGAGTTGTAACTGTGGGTAATGAGCTCAATACGGTATGGATTAAAAAAAAAAAAAAAAATGTTTGGAGTGTTACCTTAGCAACAGTGAGGGGACGCAAGGACTCGGATGCCAAGAAGAGAACAGACCAAGCAGAACAAAAAGAGTTGGGTGTCTCTTAAATTTAGAAGCATACATCCAGCAGCAACACTTTGAGAGACCAGCGAAAGCAAACGTGCATTAAAAATACTGTGGCAGCACTAATGTGATTTGTTTTTAAGGCAGTTGTTTGCACAGCTTTAATGTTTCAAAGTGATTGTTGCCTATTTTCTGCTATTTTTTTTTTCAGTTTAATTCTACAAAGTACAAATGGAGTCCAATTAAAGAGAGGGGGAAAAAAAAGTCTGTAATATTGCTCCAAAAGGCAGCAGTCCAGTTTGAAACCAACAGGCACACGGGCCAAACCTATTTCAATCTTGACTAAACAAAGGAAAGACAGCTCCTTATTGCATTTGCCACAAGAACTTTTAAGAAGACCAAAAGTAGACCAACCACAGGGAATATTTGCAAATTGTGACCCAGATCTGCTGTTAATCTGTAGTTTGGATCATTCTGCCTCTATTGATGCTGTCCCACGCCGTTTCCAAATCCCCAACTCTATTCTGCATTACTTTTCCATTTGGTCTCATCTAATCACCGGGAACATTTCAAAACATCTTCACTTCGATCGCAGAGAAATTATGTACTGTAAGACATTGGCCTTCAAATAACAGAAAGTCAAACTGTGACTCATTTTGAGGACTTTTGGGCTCAAAGGATGGCTCTCAGGGGACTTGAGATCTTATTCTTGTCTCTACACTCGTTTTCCATTCCATCTCCTCCTTTCTATTTTCCTCTGACCCTCTCTCTATCTCCGTCCTTCCCTCCTTCTCTCTTTTCTTTAGTCCTTTGTTAGGCGGTTGCTTCCTGCGGTGAGCATGGCACTGCCCAGGCACATGTTCTGTGGTAGGCCTGATTACAGCCCTGCTGTAGTGCTGACATTGGCCCGCACTGACTCTTGTCTATAAACACACACACATGCGCACACACACACACACACACATACACGCGGCCCCTAAGTTCCACCAATGCTGCCAGCGGCTACCGCGGCATGACTTCACCCGGCAACCATTCCTTGCGTCAAACAAAATGCCTCTGTCACCAGAAAAAGGAGGAGAGCTGAGAGGGAGGGAAGGAGGAGAAGAGGGAGAAGAGGAGGAGTGTGGATCTATGGTAGCTGTGTGGAGCGTACCATGTTTTCCACTGCAGTTTGAGAGCGTGGTGGGGTAATTTTAGCTGTAAGGCTCTAAGGCAAGCAAGTTTTTTGTCTTAGAGGTGGAGTGACAGATGAGGAACGTATGATAACTGAAGGTGGGCAAGACACTGATGATAAGTGCAGCCTTCAAGGTGTTCTGCCTTGCCTATTAGTTTATTACATGAATTAAACCCCATCATCACTTATTTCTTTCAGATTCCATTAAAAAAGTAAAGCTAAAAGTGCTGGATGTTTCCTTTATGCTAGCTGAACCCAGCAATTAGTTTTACTGTCATCAAAGCCATAGATGGCTGCCCAATTCAAAAGATGGCAGGTAACTTGATCTAGTGGTTAAATAATAACAACTGAATACAGAGTAAAGAATTGCAGCTTTTGAAATATTCCTCAAACTTCAGCAGTTCTGCTGTTTTTTTCTACTGTAGGAGCGGCTGCACTATGAGACACTGAGCCAGCACCTGGGGAAGCTCGGAGAGGATGCTGGGAAGATGGTCCATCGAGTCATTGACCTGACAAGACCAGAAGATTTAGATGGTACGTTTCTCTGTCTCTTACCCCTTTGCTACTCCTTTACCTACATTTATGACTACCTGCATGCAAAATGGCTTTTTTTTTTTTTTTCCAGAAATAGAGTGCAAGTCACATCCTGTTCAGACAAAACTGATACCAGTGACCAGTAACTCACACGGTTAAATTTAGAAGAGGTCCTACCTCTGTGGGACCTTCGTACTAACACCTATATAATACTCAATAAGTCATCTACCAGAAAGCTCAAAAATGCAGGTATTCAGAAAATACAAATATTTATTTTGGACATTAGGACATGACGCTGAACATTCTACGCACTTGAAAATTTCAAATGTCAATATTACTGCAAGAGTAGGAAAAGAGAATGAATTGTCTTCATGTTTTTTAGTAGTTTTTGTGACCCAGTCCTAGTATGCAAACCTAAGTTGGCTATAGCGAACGGTCACAGAGATCATTATAAATTAGTATATCACAAGAGCTGATTTTTATGCGCTATAATTGAAATGTAGTCATTAGATGCGCTACTTAAAAGTACTCACTTGTAATGTAGATTTTTTTTCAAGCCCACCTGTTTCTCATAAAGCAATTCTGTTTACAGGCACCAAGGAGTGCTCATCATGGTTTAGTTTAGAGTCAGAGGAGTAAACACAGGAGCTTAAGCACTGAGATAATATCACGAGGAGGCAAACTAAGCATAATGTGCAAAGGTCACGTGTTTTTGTCTGTAGGAATGATAGGAAGGACATTATGCCAGGAATACTCCACTAAACCTTTGCTGCACTGAAAGTGCCTCGCGTTAAAAATACAATCTAAGAAGCAGTCACCTTGTTATACACTGCGTTTGAGGTGTGAATGACCAGCGAACTTGTTAATTGTGGACATATAGCGAGAGTGATTTCTTTGTTTTTAGGGAGTAACATCGCAGAGGCACGGGTGTTCAGAGAAACACGAGGCAGGAACAACAGTGAGCCTCACATCAAGAGGCCCATGAATGCCTTCATGGTGTGGGCCAAAGATGAGAGGAGGAAGATCCTGCAGACCTTTCCCGACATGCACAACTCCAACATCAGCAAGATCCTTGGTGAGATTTTGCAGGTTTACGTTTGATGAGTGAGAAAGCTAAACCGCAGTATTGGGGTGATATCTTGTTCTAGTGGTGTAAGGTTGAACTACTTTGTGCTTTCTTTTAAATTTTGTACAAAAGAATACATTAGTGTTTGCTTTAATTTTTTTTTATTTTCTTTTTCTAAGTAACTGTAAAGTGACATGTCAGATTTATAAATGTCAGCTCGTCTGCTCATTAGGTTACCCTATATACTGCAGTTCACAGGGTTTCTTACCATCAAGTGGGTACTATAAGAATGACTAGTGTGTTTTTCAGCCTGAAACACTCCACACACAGAGCTCCACTGTGTCAGCCTGACTAGTGTGATGGATGCATTCAGTTAAAATACCTCCTCAACACAGATATCCATTCACATGATGCTGAGCATAACGGTTGTTCCTGAAATGTTCTTAAGACTCTTTCCATACAATGTAGAGTTCAAGTGAGCTTGAGCACTGCTGAATGCTGTAAATGCTACTTCTGAGCATTGTGAATGAATGGCTTTTTCTAAGGTGGATCTATGTTATTGACTCAGGTCTCTGAAAGGGTCCTACAAATGGATGTTTTGTGCTCTTAACATGCATCGTGAACTTAGACGATGAATCTTTTTGCCTTCTAATGTCCTGTTTTTTTTGTTTTTGTTTTTAATTACAGTGGAAACATATTACAGGGAAAATCATTTGATTAAGTATACTGCTTAAATCGCACGCTCCTGCTGGGTTTTTATTAGGTTTCTGTGACAAGACGAGAAGGAAAAGTGGAATTACATGTGTATATGTGACTGTATGTATACAATGCATCCATCTCTAAAATAATAACACAGCTGGACTTAAGGGAGTAGGTGGGTGGCAAGTTTAAAAAAAGAAAGAAAGAAAGAAAAACGTCTCTGTGTTTCCTGTGTCACAAAAGTACAAGAACAGTTTGTGATAAACCTTGATAAACAGAAGAGCAAGGAAGAGTGTGTATAATCAGCTGTCAAAGTGCTTCACAGATGTGCTGCGTTCCAGCAGTAATGGCCCTGTTCACTTGCTCAGAAGGTCCTCTTACTGAGGAAAGCAAGCCATACACAATGTATCATTCTTTGTGAGCGAAGTGGGAGCTGAGTATAATCCACTCCTGGTTTTAAACAGCCTTCTAGGCTAAACACTCAACGGAGCCTGCTCACACACATCCAACCTTAGGAAGAAACCAGAATTGTCAAAGCTGTGCTTCTTTTGTGTGACTGAATAATGTGAGCTTTGCAGGAATTTGACAAAAATCTTCAATTCACCACTTACACTGAAGCTATTTTGAAAAAACTCACTGAAACCGTGTTAGTCACTTACTGAAATTTGGTAATTTACAGATTTTTAAATGCCATCACCCTCTTAACTAGTAACACTAAAATACTTAAATATAACCTAAATTAATATTTTTCGCCCCAGGCTCTCGCTGGAAAGCCATGACAAACCAGGAAAAGCAGCCATACTACGAGGAGCAGGCCCGCTTAAGCAAGATCCACTTGGAGAAATATCCCAACTACAAGTACAAGCCCCGGCCCAAGAGAACCTGCATCATTGATGGCAAGAAGCTACGCATCGGGGAGTACAAGCAGATGATGCGCTCACGACGTCAGGAAATGAGGCAGTTTTTTGTGGGGTGAGTACAGCTAAAAAAGTGAGCGATTGCACGACTTTGAAGGAAAACTGCAGCATGTCGGGCGAGAGTTACGTAGTTTTAGAGCTGAATTTGAAATTAGTTTTTTTTTTTTTTTTTTCATGCAAGGACCTTCAGACGGCAGCACTCTGTAATTGTGATTTAAATCCCAGAAATAGTTAAACATGGCATAAGTAAACCTTCTCTCACTGAACATATTTTTTTTCTTTCGGGGTGACTGGTAGGAATCGAGGTGGTTAAAAGGCTCTGCCATTGTTGGCGCCCTCAGGGTCATGCAACATTCAGTGCGGCTCAGACGAGAGCTGTGTGGGTCACACTTTATTTCACGGAACACTAGTAAGATGTAACAAACCATATTTTGAGACAGATTTAATAAAACAGCGCACGAACACACTCGTACTCTAATTCGACAATGTGTGAATTATGGCTTGACTAGGAAATGCAATTAGTGGCATTTGATCCAAAATATATTATACAACATTATACCAAATTATGTCGAACTTAGATTTTATAACAGTGATAGTATAATTTGACATAATTTTGCTTTATAACAATGTGATTTGTTGCTCATTTAAAAAAGAAAATTGCCCTGTAAACTGAAGTTAAACCACATAATTTCTCCCAGACCGATTGTTGTTTGGAGTCCTGTGAACTTTGCTGGCGGTACTTCCTCAGTCCTAAACTCCCAAACAGATTAAGCCATGTCATGTCACTATTCAGCTTGACCTCGTGGCCTAATACTGGGCCATCACTAGGATAGGAATGCTGGCATGGTTGCAGGGTTATTTCAAACTGTTACATATTCATTAGAGTGTATTTTATGACTGATTAAAACTGAAAAAGAAAAAAAAATCTCATCATTACACTGGAATTTTATACACTTTTTTTTAAAGCAATCAATTTGCATCAAGAACCACAAGCCATTGACGATCTTAAGCCTTGGATGACAGACAGTCTTTGTGTCTGACTCTAGATGGATTTTAGTCATTTACAATGCACCTGTGGCCTTCGATTAAGTTAGCTCTCAATCCAGCATACATCTCTCCCCAAATAAGTCCAAGTAAAAAGGGATTGTGTGGCTAAAAAGAGGATTTATCATTATGTAATTTCATCTGTCCTCCTTTAGTTTATTTGATTGTATAGAAATACATTAAAACCAACTTTGCATTTCACAAGGGGCTTTTTTTCCCCCTCCTCAATACATCTCAGTGTGAATAGAAAAGAATTCTTAGCCGCGTCCATTTGTTTAACGTTAGTGGAGTGATCATCAAGGTTTGTGGGCCCTTTATGAAAGGTTGGGAACCTCTTGTGGTTCTATCTGCTAAAGCTCTTAAACATTTGCTGAAGAGCTTGATATATATTTTTTTTCAGCTGAAGTCGGTGCAGCAAGGGGAAAAACAGTGGCATTGTCTTAATGGGAACCAGTCATGGATGTGTTTAAAGCCATCACAGTGGCCTATGAGTGAGATGGATTTACCAGAGGCCACAGCTTTGAATAGGAGCGATTTTTAATAGCTTGTCATTTATTAAATTAGGACAATGCTGGGCGCTTGCGGGCAGTGAAATTGGACACAGACAGACACAGTGGAATATGAAATGTAAGCACATGCTTGAGAGGGAATGAGAGCAAGGCACACGTCACAGGATGAATGCCACATTTACTGTGTGTGGTCAAGTACACTGAGCAGAAAAGCGTAGATTCTCCAGGCCTGGGTTTTCAATTGTTGCTAAATCAAACATCTACAGGAGCTAGTACACAACTAGTTTCTGGCACATTCCAGATTGCTAAACCAGTGTTGTTTTAAAATGCTTAATGTGAAAATGAGTCTGTCAGAGCACACGGCAGTAATTGTTTCAGGAGACTGAGGAGAGAAAACTGTTAGGTGAAAAAGGTGACAGTAATTTTCCCACTTTATGCGGTTCATTTGAGGAGCCTGAGGGGCCTGTTTGAATGACATGCATTTACCCCCATTCCATCTATAATGCTAATGCTGCTGTGATATGGCAGGTAGAGCTCTATGTTAGGACATGCTCAGCCAGATGAAAAGCGATGTGGTTTAACTTAAATGGCTTGCGAATTCATGTTTTGTTCAAAGCTGTTGTTCAAAGGCTAACGAATCAGTGTGTGATCTGTCTAGCTTGTACCAAAACACAGAACTGTGCACAGGTCTTAATCTGTTATTTCATTATATTTTGCAGGGAAATATACTGGAATACTGTACATCTGCTGCCTGTTTTTTGTTCTTCACTTGTCCATTTCATTTTTAAAGGGCACACAACATACTGTGCGGAATATGATTACTTTAGAAATCATCTTATTGGCACAAAAAAAAATGCCAGTCTAACAAATTATGGGTTTTAAAACAGGCTGCTTGTAACAAAGAGCAAGAGATAGGAAAAAAACAGTTTTTTAATTTTATCTGAACACCGGTTCATCCCTTCAGTTAAGGCAGTTTTTATTGATTTAGAGATTCATTTGTCAGTGCTTAGTGGCTTGTTTCTTTTGTCAGTTGCAGATTTTTGTTAGTTTTTGCAGTGCGAAGTTGTATTTTGTGGTTGTAAATGATTATTAAATTACAGATGTTGGATGCCACTCATTCTCTTATTGGTAACTTTACCAAAGTAATTCTTATATATATTTATGCTTCATTTATGGAGCACCATCAGGAATAGCTGCCTCGTCCTCTGGTTTCTGTGGGTCCATTATATTTCTAGGAGGGTCCAGAAAATACATACACTTTCAAAAGTGTAAATTTGTTTAAATTTGTAAGTGTAATTTATTTAAATATTTCAAGTCATCTGCATCAAGTCTAAGCTGAGCCTCAAGTAATGAAAATCTATTCAGATTGAGGTATTTGTTAGTCAAACAATTCTTAACTTTCAAACCTGCAAATCAATTAATGTATTTAAACATCATTCTACTCAGCTTTGTTTTATATTTCTGGCTAATAACTACTAACACAGCCATGTACAGAAGATGTTTAGGGCCACTGAAAAAAGAAAAAAGTGGGGATATGTTTTTTCCAGAATTCTGAGAAAAATAAAATAGGCGTATCCACTTTTTTCCCCCCAGTTGCTCCAATCCTCTTCCTTTGCCATGACAGTGAAGATGGTGAACATTAAATCTCCTAAACAGCAATTTTTTTTTTTTTATTGTGAGATTGCTAGCATGCTAACATCCACGTCAATGGCACTGTGCCCGAACCAGTCTCCCCTTCAAGGTCATCCCCTTGTGCACCTTTTGACTGCTTCCAGCATTGCTGCTAGACTTAAATCACACTGTGATTCGATGGCGCATCGTATTTTATGTTGTACTCATAATATAATTCTTCCTTGTCTTCTTTCCTTGATCCTCAGACCTCAGCCACCAATTTCTCTGGGCAACAGTCCTGGGAGTGTAGGAGTTTACCCGGGTGCCATAACTATGGCAACAGCAGCTACACCATCCCCACATCTGACCTCAGACTGCTCCAGCAACTCGGCAAGTCCTGATCCTGCCATCCCCGTCATTCAGAGCACGTACGGTGTAAAGCCTGAGCCTGGCAGTGGAGGCGGCAGCAATGGCGGTGGGATCGGAGCCTTGGATCTGCCCAGCGACCCCAATAATGGAGACAATGACATGGACATGTATGAGGACTTTGAGGATGAGCCCAAGTCAGACTATAGCAGTGACCACGAGACACATGAGGCTGTCAGTGCCAACTGAGTATGCTCAGGGTGTCAGATGTAAAAAACAAAACAAAATAAAGAGAAAACAAGAGAACAACTCCCATTATAGTCAGAGACATTTCTTAAAAAGACATTTTATTACTGAGACCTTCAGTTTAACTTTTCAGGACATGTTGCGTCATGCACTGAGCATGCCCAACAGGATTTTAAATCAGCTCAGACATGCTCAGAGAGTTCTGGGATAGTATCTTTGATGAACGCCCATTTGAAGAAATGGAAAAACGAAGGAATAGGAAAAACGTGACCCAAGAACACAATCTGATCAGACTTTAGACATCTAGCTGACAATGAACTTCAGTTTCCTCAACTTTGACAATCTTAACAGGAGCGAGAAAAAAAAAAAGTTAGACAACAAAGAGCGAGAGAGACTGTGACAAAGATCAAATGAGCGACGAACACCTTGCTGTGTGGTTTGTAAAAGGGCATGCATGGATTTTGAAGAATTAGGAATCGGTCTTCAACAGCTATTTGGTCTTAAATGTTTAAGGAGTGATTTAGTTTTCATTGTTATGTATTTACTTTTTGTCCTTTTTTTTCCTTTTTGCTTTATTGTTCTATAGATGTTTTTTTTTTTTTTTGATTTGCTTACTTTTTTTTTTTTTTTTCTTTTTTTTTTTTTTTTTTAAATATCCCAGCTCAGGTATGATGTGCCAGCTTGTGAATGTGTTATTTGTTTTGTTTGTTTT
>VUQR01024403.1:2053-12229 GCA_015108515.1 Hemichromis elongatus
GCCATCACTTCCTCGCTCACTTCCTGTATCTCTCCTTGTCCTCCTATAACCTTCAAACAAAGAGACAACTCTCTCTCTCTTTCTCTCTCTCTCTCCTCCTCCTCCTCCTCTCTGCCCGACAGCCAGCAGACAGTGAATGAGTCTTCCTCCCCTGACAGCCTCCATCATCTTCCTCTTTCTTTTCTTTTTCACACACCTCCTTCCTTCCCCCCCCTTTCCTTTTGATAGCTCTATTCCTAAAACCTTACCACCTTAAACTGTTCCTTCCTTCTTTTCAGTCCTCTAGAACGGCTTTTTTGTGTCTCCAAAGTTTCTTAATATTCTTTTCAATTTCTTGTGTTTTTGTTTTATCGTTTAGTTTTTAATTATTGCTGTAAGCAGCCATGCCTTTTGTCTTCTCTTCTCTGCTCATCTGTCTTACCTTTCCAGCTCTCTCACCTATCTCTTAACCTTCACTGCTACTACTTATTTCCCCTCTTATGTGATACTCTTATTGGCGATGCCTTCTGAAGCCATTCTTATGAGGATTATTTATAACACTAGTTCTTGGTGTGTCACTGCTTAAGAGTTTCTTAGGTTTAATGTTTATTTTTGTTCAGAGCGCCAAGAGAATTGAAACAGTTGCACTGGTATTAAAGTACAAAGGTAGTATAAAGTACACTTCTCAGTGTAGAGGGTGAACTCTTTTCATTATGTTTACAGAAATGTATTTTCCTCCTTGGTTTATATCACTTTTACTAATTCGAGAATTTTTAGATGATTTCCACATGACATTACTGCTTAAGTGGAATCACACTCACACATGCGTACACACATACACGCACAAACAGCAGTGCGGTGTAGATAACAAGATGGTTGCATTGCTGGCCAAGGCGGAGTCAGGACCTGACAGAGGGATGCCTGTATGTGTTTACGTGTGAACCATACGTGCTTGAGGTGTTTATGTACTTGAATGTGTGTGTGTGTGTGTGAGAATGAGAACCAAAGAGGTATTTTGGCAGAATACCGCACGCATACACACGCGGAGTGTGGGGTAACCTCTCCACAGGCCTCTGAGCTCTACAGCGTTAATTAGTTTGGCACCGGAGTCAGAACAACATACCTTTGGCCTACAACACTCCCCCTACACGCACGCACATGTGCAGCCAAACACACACACACACACACAATCACATCTATACATGACTTCAACGAAACAAGAAAGTGATGCACTCTCCTGATGTGAAGCTGGAAAACGTATACACCCGAACTATCACACATGGCTGCATTCCACTGCCTGCTTCTGTGCACGATGGTTTCCAACCACAGCTTGTTGGGACACTTTCTCTGCTATTTCAAATTAACATGCTGGTGAAAAGGGTGTTTGTTTAAGCTTAAGCAAAACCTAACTCTGGACATAAGCTGAGAGCAGACCCGCAGAAGAGGAAGGGTTAGCAACCGATGTTATCATGTTTTACAATCATGGTTGAAATAGCAGAAAGATGTAGAAGAAGAAAGGGTGATATCATCACAGATAAAATATTATATTAGATAGAAAAGCAAAGAGCAAAGAAAATGAAGCCTCCTCTTTGATTATTTGACAAAAACTTATATGAAACCAATTCTATCCATGAAGATAAAAAAAAAATGCTCGATCACTACTTCTCAAACAAAGTCCTACCAAAACTGCATGCTGTACACAAAAGTACACCTGGACCCCGCCCGGCAACCACCTCATTTACCCGCCAAGTAACACAAACGCAAAGAGGCAAAAACACACTCACACATCTGTTGGGTGCCACCCTGCCAGCATCCCCGGCAGTGATTGATCAAAGCAGGTTACAGCAGCCTGGTGCTGAGGCCAGGCTGCAAACCACACACACACACACACACAGTAAGGTTGCATTCATTCATTTTAGATGAGCTGTCTTTCCTTCTTTTCTTTCTTCATTCTGATTTATTTGGATTTTGATAAAAAGCTAGAAAATAGCTGCAATTTTCTTTCTTGACAACCAAAACCAACCTCTCTCATGTCAACTCTAAACACTGGAGGGTTTTTGACTTATTTTTGACTGCAAAAAAAATAATTTGTATAAATTGCGCCCAATTCAAATACTTAATCAGTGTCTGAACAGTAGATGCAAAGAAGTTATAGTTCCACTGACTTCAGTAAGTAAAACTCCTGACATCTTGTAGAGTCCCCACAAGTATTGTGAACACACACACACGCAGACACACACAAAGTATTGGCTTCAGGCAGTTTTTCTACAGCAACCTAAATGATATCTGCCTTATGTTCTCAACAATGCACCAGTTCCAGCTTGTGGTTTACAGTCTAAAAGTGGACTGCTGGCAAGTTGTAATCACATTACACAATGACATATCACCTCTCACAGTAACATATTTAACTTTCAATCAACCAGGAGCTGCACACTGACATAAACAACTGTTATTATGTTTCATTTTAAAATTCCAATATAGGTCAATTTAGGATAATCTGCATGCCAAGCTTAAGATGTACACATATTATAGAAAATGATCAAACAATTTTCTTTGAGTAAGCACTTGGCAACAGTAAGAAATACCGAAACTTCAAGAACAGAGAGTATTGCCACTTGGCAACCAGCTTGGTAACCCCTTCGGGCACTTATTTGGAGAGTTATTTTGAAAGCTTTGTTGAAATGCATGGGACACAGCCGTACTTTGATTTGAATGTTCGCTAGGATATTTTTAAAAAAACGTATAACCATAGAAAAATCTGTAAAATCTGAAATATAGTACTTCTTCAAAATGTAGTGACTTTGTTTCAAACAAGAAAAAAAAAAAGTCATACACACCAAATATGATGAAGTTTCTCTTGCTGCAGTCCTTCAACTCAAGCTTTCAACTGTACAGTGCACGGTGCTAATCGATCCCGGCTCTGTTGTTCATGTGAGCCTTGAATATTTTAAACTGATATTGATATTCTGAATTAAAAGTTTAAATCCCACATTGGATGTTAAACACTGATGTAGAAACGTGCAGGGCGCATCGTACCTACTGGTTTATCAGGCGGTCAAGAGGCATGTCAAGTCGAATCTGTCTGTTTCTACCCGGCCACACCACTCTCTGTGTCCAGAGTTCCTCTCTGGCTCCGTGTGTGTCTTTGTGTGTCGTCCTCTCTGCCAGAGATCTTGTTTGTACAAAGCAACAGAAAGCTGAATAATTGATGCTGGATGCAGTTCACAGCACGCTCTCTTTCTCACTCCAGCCGTCCTGCACCTCACTTTCCCATATTTGCTAACTTCCCCTCCTGTTATTGTTATTTTTGTTATTTCCAGTGTCAATAATCATAAAAAAACAAAAAATTGAGTCAGGTTAACTTTAGCTTAGAGAAAGTTGATTGGTCCACAGCCATGTAAACACATATACAGATTTCACATCTCATCTCATCTTTTCACTGGCTAACTAAATAACTACAGAATAGAGCACTTACTTGGTCACTTGATTACACACACATACAGCCAGTGACTGGCTCAGTCCTTTTTTTTCTGATTTTGAAATATTTCCATCCATCCATTTTGTGTTGTTTATTTAGGTTTGGGTATTGGGGGGCAGCATCAGACAGTTAAAAAGTTAAAAGACAATTAAACTACACAATTGAACAAACAAACATCTTTTACGTATCTAGCTGAAAATGTAGTTGGAGCCCCAAAGTTTACCACAGCACAGACCACCTAATTCCAGCAGATGGCCCAGCTGATTCATTTCTACATGATCCACTGGCGGGTCTCTATTTGAACTGCTGTAGTCTGCCAACAGTTACTGGGAATCAGCAAGCCACTTTGCAACCCACCTCTATCCCCAGCTTCATATCGACCTTTAATAATGTGTCTGACTTAATCAGTATTATATCATTTGTCAGCAATAACAACAGATGAAGGAAGGAAAAAATATTAAGAACAGTGGTAGCAACATAAATGAAAGCAACTGGAAGAACCAGGGATTGCACCACCACCCCTCCAATTAGGCAAAGACCTATTCTACCCCCTGAACCACAGCCACCCCAACTATACAGATGGCACTACTATCAATGTTGACATAATCGGCACATGTCATAAATCAAAAGGAAACAAAATATGGTAAGAAGGGAGGAAAGAGAGGGAAAAGTAATATAGAATGGCATGAAAGAGAGTGGTACATAAGCAGGCAGCGAGACATGAAGGAATGAAGAGGAAAATTAGCATGAGGAATATATTGGAGAGAAGAAGCAACTAAAAATGAAAGAATGGGAGGGGAGTGAATAGAATGGCGGTTAGAGGCAGAATGAGGGGAGGATTTGCATAAACACCCCTTGTGCTTTTGTTGGTGCAATTAGCTTCAATAGCTTTTAACTTTTCACATCCACAATGTCTCTGTGTGGGTGTCTTCATGAAGCGAGCTGCATGCTATGATATGCCTGAGTGTGGGGAATTAGAACCAGAGAGCTGGTTACACAGCGAGACAGAGAGAAGAGTGGAGTTTCACTACAAGGCGAGAATTCGTAGAAGGACTACGTGGGCCATGCAGGGTCCCATGGGGCTAGCATGGACATTCAGGGCCATTTCTTACTACAAGGGGCCTCAATATGAGCAATTATAACTTCAGACTTATTCCTACTCATAGGCCATAGAGGGTCAGCAGGGTTTGCTGAATAGCTCACACTGTGGGGCTTTGAGGAACTCGTAGACTGCAGACTCTTTTCTGTCTTTTCATGCTGTAGGCTTTAATGTAGCATAACAGTCTAGTTATGTCCCTCACAGACCAATGTGCACACAGCAGTTTTATTCTGAACTCTCAAAAATTGTACAGTCTTCACTGGCAGTCGTAGGTGCTCAGTTTATAGATTTTTAGAGATGGATCCCTATGAAAACAAGGTACTGCACATGGTGCAATTTATTTAATCATAGCAAAAACTAAAACATTACTTTCTAAAACTACTGCATGGGATCCCCTCACTTCCTGGACATTACAGGGTGCCATTAAAGGAAGAGGTGATGCTACTGTTGCAACATTTTTGAAATACATGTCTATCACCAAGTTCAAAATTAGCTTATAGTTAAAGAAAATCCAAATGGCAAACTTATATTATATTTTGTACTACTTTAGTTAAACATACATTTTAAATGGTTCACTTACATCTGACTTAGCGTCCTGATTTTATTTATTATTTTTTAATCTCAAATGCAGAAGCAATTTAGGTAAACTAAGCCAAAGTTTTAAAATGTGCTCCTAAAGGGACTGAAACCCCCCACAAAAATGCTTTGAATAAACAATTTCATGGTTTTTTGTTGCTCAAGTTGTAGCAGCTGCAAACATGTTTCTGCATTTTTAATTATCTCATCCTTTCAATCCCTCTCTTTTTCACTCTCTCTCTCTCTCTGTCTCTCTCTCACACACACACACACACATACACACACACACACACAATCATTGCATATGTGTGAGTTTGAGTTCTTAATCATGGCAGGACCTGGCGAACTCACTGAAGCTTCCAACAAACACAGCCGGCCTCCTGCCTGACCTACAGACACATTACCACCTCTCCTGGCCAGATGGACCTGTCCGTGTGCCCGTGTGTGTGTGCATTAGTGTCTGATGCATGTCCTTGAATGAAGACGTGATGGTCAAACTATGTGTGTATCCATGTGTGATTGCGTAAATGAGAATGAATGTGTGTGTGCTAACTAACTGGACATCCCATCAGCAGAGCATCTGTGATTTCAGCTCTCCAGAGGGAGTTCCCTGTCAGCCAGACAGGTTTATATGCCCACCGGCACAACAACGGGATTGGGCGAGAGTCTTAGAGAATGAACATCGGGGGCAAAGAGAGAGAGAGCGAGACAGAAAGACCATTGAGAGAGGAGAGACAGAATTGCCTTTTGTCCAGCAATGATTAAGAACTTAAACCAGACGGTGACAGAAAATTTGCGTGTGTGTGTTTGTTTGTGTGCATGCACTGGTATCAGCAGTCTCCTGGAGAGGAGCTGGAGCCTGTCTCACTCTGGAGTTGCCCTTAGTAAGAGGCGGCATGCTGGGGTGGGTATCTTAGCTTGCTTGTTCCCTGTGCCTTTAGGTCAGGGAATGGGTCCTGACTGTCTGCGCTTATGCGCTGAATGACAGTTCAGAGTACCAAGGCTTCCTGGAGTCATTAGATGGAGTGCTTGAGGGTGCTGCACCTGGGGACTCTGTTGTCAAAGTGGGAGACTTCAAAGCTCATGTGGGCAATGACAGTGAGACCTGGATAGACCTCCCAATTCCACGAGATCTTCAGCTGGCAGAGTTTGGGAGGGGTGAGGTCACTGAGGCAGTTACACAACTCCATGGTGGTAGGGCCCTGGGGTGAGGATGAGGTTCACCCTAAGTACCTGAAGGCTCTGAATGTTTTAGGACTCATGGTTGACACACCTCTACAAGTTGCGTGAAGATCAGGAGAGGCCTCTGCTTTGGCAGACCAGGGTGGTGGTTTCCATCTTTAAGAAGGGGGGACCGGACGTAGTGCTCCAATTATAGGGGGCTCACACTCCTTAGGCTCCCCAGGAAAGTACATCTAAGGGTGCTGGAAAGGAGAGTCAAACTTCGGATATAGGAGTAACAATATCGTTTTTCTTCCCAGTAGTGGAACATTGGATCAGTTCTTTACTCTCTCTTTCACTTGGTGATCTCTGAATCTCATTTCTGCTTTTCGCAGATGATGTGGTGCCGTTGGCTTAATGTGGTGGCGGCCCACTCCGGGTCAGGGATGAGTTACTGCCCCAAGTTTAAGTATCTTTCACACGTTCATGAGTGAGGGGAGAGGAAAATCAACAGATAGATCGGTGCTGTGGGTGCAGAGGTGTGGTTTCTGTACCAGTCTATTGTGGTGAAGAGAAAGCTGAGTGAAAAAGAAAAGCTCTTATTGTACTGGCCGATCTACATCCCTACCCTCACCTATGGTCATGAGCCTTGGGGAGTGATGGAAAGAACGAGATCACAGATACAAGCGGCGGAAATTACCATTCTCTGAAGGGTGGCTGGCCTCTCCCTTAGAGATAGGTTGAGGAGTTAGGCCATCTGGGAGGGGCTCAGAGTAGAGCCAGTTCTCCTCCACATCAAAAGTAGCCAGTTAAGGTAGTTCTGGCATCTGGTTGAGGTTTTCCAACCATGTCCCACAGGAAGGAGGCCCTAGGGCAGACCCAGGACACGCTCAAGATTATATCTCTTGGAATAGGAACACAAGCCGCAGGAGGTGACAGCCGGGGAGTGGGAGGTCCAGGTTTCTTTGCTTTGGCTGCTGCTCCCATGCCCCAATCCCAGCAGAAGCAAATGGAAGGATGGAAATGTGAGTACCTTGATTTCTGATAACAGAGAGAGCTTGACGTTGTGTCCTTTGAATGTTTTGTTAGTCCATAAGTCAAAGGCAATGTGATCCCTTTACTGTTCATCTTGTCTGTGTTAGCCATTAATCATAATGTCCAAACAACCTAACAATAAAAATAATCCTAAATAGCAGTTATTTCTCAGATCACATATATTCAACACAAGAAACATCAGGCTTCAGACTGACCGAAGGATTCAGTTTTTCCCACTTTCCAAGAGGACCCTGATGATGACCTGATGGTTCAAGAAAAAAAATGCCTAGAGTCCAGCCAGTCTGTATGGCAACAAATTTTGTTCATCCACCTCCAAACATTCCCTATCTTAAATGTATGCACTGAGTTTTTGCCATTCAGTCCCCTTTCCTTCTGCTTCTTTATGTTTACATCATCGGTTCCCCGTTGCGGACAAAATTCAATTGTGTTTATTTTTCCATTTACTTTGTATGTATTCAACCTTAAAATAGTGCCTCATCATTTTGTCACATCACAGAGCTGCGATATGTGGCAAGATATTCAGAACAGCTAGTCTGACTCTTGAAGGCCTCAGAACTTACCACAAAACACGTTATTTTGAAAATAACCATAGACTGTATATAAAAGATGCAGCCACCGGACTGGTTAGTTTAGTCCTTCTGTCAGGTCGCACGCTGAAATTGTTGCTGTTGCTGTTTTGTTGTTGTAAAAGCAAAGGTTAAAGGTCGGGGGTATATCTGACCAAAAATAAAACTCATGTGCTGACAGCTAAGCCAAGCAGCTAAGCGACTTGCTCCATGGTAAAGAATAAACTGTTTTATTCACCTTTTTCTTTGTGATACTAAGATTTGCAACTAAGACTATAAACTCATCAGCATCAACATGTTTACTGTCATCACAGAAAAGGAAGTCCAGAATGCTTTTTTCCAAAAGACATCCTTTTGAAGTCAGACAAGTGTCACCCCGCTGCCCGTTAGAAAGCATGCAGATTTAAGGCACTTCCTGTAGGGCAAACCTTTCTAGACCAGGAAGCTACCTTCACCTGTTACGCACAGGCTACGAGAACAGGTAGTCGTCAGAGGACGTCAGAGAACTCGAGTGGCATCTGACAGCACTTTGAGATTAAAGATTAGAAACAAACAACTGACTTTAGATGTCAGTGAGCAACAAACCAGACTACAGTAGTTTTGTTTGGTACTGTCCGTGTACAAAACAGTCATAAACATCAAATACATGAGATTAGAAATGTTTCAACCATCTGAATGCATCAAGAAATAAAGTAACTCTCATAAGAAAACCAATGAAGGAAATTTTACTAACTGACAGAAATCAACTTCTTCATTCAAATTATAATCTATGGTGGACACTTTAACATAAGCAAACTAATTAGGGGCTAGTCACCATTGGAATTTATACTCTTAGCCAATTAGTAAATTACCAACAACCATAACAACACCTAGTAAATCATCTGCTCACCAACGAGGCTGTGTTTATATTCAGAGAGACTGTTTAACTGGGCAGTAAAACGCCTCTTTATACATTTCACCCTGTTTGGTTTTCAATTCCAGCTAATGCAGTCACACTGCCACAATAAAAACTGTGGAGCTGATAATTAAAGGACTCCATAAAAAGTCTGCTTTAGTCAAACAGAATGAGCCGCAGTGTGTGTTTGGCTAACAGCATCAGTGATTGATCCACCTTAAAAAAAAAAGAAGCTCTAAACTGGTTTCATGAGAACAACAACAAACACAATCATTGAGAGCGCAGACTGCTGCTACTACTACTGGTGCTTATGTTGTTAATGCATCTGATACAGCTGATAAACGAGAGCAGTTGGAAGACAGCACTGGTGATCGATCCAAACAGGTTTCATGAGGACAAACTATAAATAAAAAGACAAAATAGTTTGGTAATATTTCAAATACTACTGCTACTACCAAAGTACCTAACAGATGGATTTGAAAAACAAACTCAAAGAGACCTACAGACTGTATATAAAAGAAGGATGTACACTCCAATTTGAAAAGTAAAACAAACCTTTTACTTTCTGTTCCTACTAATGGCCAGCAGGGGGCGATGTCTCTGAGTGGAAAAAGAAGTCTGAATATATAGAACTTTGTGAGAAAATAGGTTATGACAGTAAAGACTTCCCTCATAACTACGGTCGTAATTCCTACTTTAACTTTTAGCAATTAAGAAAAACGAGGCAGGGAAGGATGCTTTACTACTAATAGTTGTACTAATACTAACACGGGTTCTATATTTACTACTTTTTCTGCTAGCATTGGTGATACTTTTGCAAATGCAACAGGCTAATACAACCACTGCAAACACTAATCTTAATGCTAATACTAAGACTATTCTGTTACTGCTATACAACTACAACTGTAGCGCTCATCCTATGTTACTGTTACCACACATTGTACATTGCCACTGTAAATAATACTGTTAAATGCCTTTTGTTATGGTATTACAGTTCCTAATTCTGATAACATGGCTGCTATTAAAGCTGCAAATGTACCCACAATGCAGGTTAGAATTAGAATTACTCATCTGCCTAAAAAATGCAGTTAATATAAATCCAGCTAATAAGCAATGCTATGAGACTACTTAAACTGGTACAATCCTTATAAATTTTTGAGTGACACTGTAATTTTTATTGGCACAAATTATAACACTATAAATTATATTAATGTTAAACTACTGCAATACCAGTAGCGCCTATGCAAGTAGGTAGTAACTCTACCTCTTCTAAAATATAAGAATTTCATGTGCAGTTTGGTTTTAAATCTAATGTATATAAATATAATAGCTTAGTCACTGCTCTTACTTCATGGAACATGGAACT
>VUQR01024403.1:12249-26841 GCA_015108515.1 Hemichromis elongatus
GAACTAATATGCTGACAGTAATACCCTTGATTATTTCAACCTTTACCTTATCCCGGTTTGCGAGTTAAATCTTCTCTATGCAGCAAGTGGACCATAACTGGAAGAAATGGGCTGAGATCCTGCCAAGAAGCAGGGGGCGGGTGAGTGACGAGGGTGTTAATCACAATGGGAGATATGGGGAAGAGGGAAGAGCGGCAGATAGAGGAAGTGAAGAGAGAGAGAGAGCGGTTTCCAAATGCAGCGTGTCTATCAGACCATCATCCAACAAATATACTTTTCACGATGAACGAGGAGCCAATCTGTGAGCGTTTCACAGTTGAATCTCCACAAAACTGGGAGATGCAGGTGGGATGACGACCTTACAGCCTGTCTGCCTCTTTTTCTGTCTGTCTTCCCGTCTATCCGTCAACCAAAGGGTCGAACAAAAGCTGCATTTTCAATCCTCCAGTTTTTGTTCTTGTTTGTTTGTGTGTGCTCCATTCTGTCTGCTTGTTTTCGTTCGCTGTCTGACTTTTTCACTAATGACTGATGACTTGCAATCTTTTCAGATGCGTAGAGATTACTTTGAACAACATTCAGCTGAAATAAATTGCTATTTATATGTGACTTCCACAAGCTTCGTGGCTTATCTAACAATACTGAGGCTGTCGGCCTGCACCCATAGACTCAGATATAGGAAGTCTGAGTAAAAACGCATGGAGGATGTGGCAAAAAATGATGCAAATGTGCCCTGTAATGTAGTTACATAGTAAAGGCATTGGGATTTAACAAGGATTTCATCCTCAGTTAACTTTTAATCACACTACAAAAAAACACAAGTCGATATAAAGCAA
Source organism: Hemichromis elongatus (assembly GCA_015108515.1). Taxonomy (NCBI): domain Eukaryota; kingdom Metazoa; phylum Chordata; class Actinopteri; order Cichliformes; family Cichlidae; genus Hemichromis; species Hemichromis elongatus. Next base: position 13,083 of record VUQR01024403.1, read on the forward strand.
TGATGAGTTCTGAGGTCCTGATGTTACTAAACAATAAAAGGAAGAAATGGGCATTCTGGGTTTATCCAGTTCTCACGAGATGATAGCAGCAGGGCGAATTTCACGGTTTGATCCACGAGTTGAAGCTGTATCACGGCTGCTTTTGTACATATGTCAGGATGTCAGTGGGGCAGTTTGAACTCTTGTTGGCAGAGCTGGGACTAGCTCTGAGGAGCCAGAGAATTCATTATAGAGAGCCGACTGACTCAGCGCGGCGTCTAGCTGTACAGTACATCTGAGGAAAGACAGGATTACTTTACTATTTCTTTATCATTGTATATTCAGTACCGATGCGCATTTTGAGTTATGAGTGGATAAGTGCCCAAATGCAGTGGTCTGATTGGTCAGTCAGTCCAAAAAATCATTTTTTTAAGACAAGAATAATCTTTTATGTTATGTGTCTGGTGCTTAAAGGCCTTAGGAGCACAGACCAAAAATATAGTGTAAATATAGTGTCAAACATTCTTATTTATATGACTTTATCCTAATATTAATAGTTAATTCATTAATACCGGAATCATTTTTTAGAAAAACAGTGGAATCATTTAATTGCAGTAAACATGTTGCAGTTTCATTGGTTTTCTATCAAACTCAATCCTTCTTTCCACTAATATATATTTTCAGCTATGCTAATATAAAGTAAATTAACCACTGAAACAAGACTCTTGTACAACTTCTTCACGTCATTTCTTTTCAGATACACCAGAGTAGACCAGGGTTTGTTTTTTTTAAGAAAACATTCAGTGTAAAAAAAAAAGAAAAAGAAAAAAGATTTGAACATGTTTCTCTTAGTCCTAGCAGGAGATCAAAAAGACCACAAGCACCATAAAAACACAAATTATCCCCTTAAAAAAAATAAACCTGCATGCACGGTTAATTAGCGCTAACTCCAGGCAGCGCTGCAGCCGCTTCGCCTCCCCAAAGTCTCTGACAGCCGACCGCCAACGGCCTCCCGCGCCCGAGCCGAGCATATCTGAATCCAATTAAAAGTTAGAGATCACGTTCGGCTTCAAATCGTAAATGATGTGCAAAACCATACCGCTTCAAAGGCGGCTGGAACTGAAATCAAAGGCATAGGTGTGTGAAGTCCTCAGGTGAGCTTGCTGGAGCTAATGGCCAGAGTTTGTTTTTTGGAGTGTTTATGTATGACGCGCACATCTCATACAAAAAAAAATACAACCCCCCGCCACAAAAACGCACTCAATTTTAGGCATCAATTCAGGCAGACTGGTGGGGAGTGCAGGATTTTGGAGTTTTTACGTAAGAGTTTTCCTCAGGTTGGATTTTGTTTATCACAAACAGAGGCAGACAGACAGTCTGCAGGAAAGCAGCGCGTGGTGAATTATGTTTCTCACATAGATCCTGCATCCACATTTCATATCATCATAACATCAATTCATCAGCACACCTCGGTCTGGATCCACACTGGCAGCATTTCCTACCTTTTTATTTTTGTTTTTTTGCACTTTGTTGGTTTCTAATATATTTTAAAAAAAAAACTAAGAAGAAGAATTTTACACAACACAGTGCAGATGTAAAAGGGCTCAGTTCTTGTGATGACTCTACAAAGACGTTACCCTTAAAACTTTACAGCGAGTTTAGTTTGTTGTTTAACTGTCCCGCTACATTGCAATTGTTCTGGTTAACTGTAACTGCTCTCATAAAGCCATTTTCTGGCCAGAGCAGGCAGCTTTAAAAACCCTTTTACTCGACCTGCTCCCTATAAATCAAAGCCAAACTGGGGGGAAGAGCAAGCTTTCTTTTCCCAGGAGCTGGTAGGGACCAAAAACAGAGCTAAAAGAGACTGAATGGTGATCATTCACTCATCAGCCAGGTAAGAACATGATGCAACATCAAAGATTGTGTTGCTGTAAGTGCTGAATGCTGTTGACTAACAAGTTTACCATATCGACCATATATGTTACACCATGAATTGCCCAAATAGGCCAAAAATGGTAACCGTCGCTTCCTTCTTCCACATAAACCTCTAAAGTCTTGCCATCTCAAAATATGCTTTAGAATTAAAATTCATTTTCATATATATGAGGACAACTAAACACAGCGCTGTCTGGATGCTAGGTGGTGGTGGTGGAACTGGGAGCATAGGAGACAGGCATTCATGTTTATTCATTCAGCCGTGAGCTGAAGACCTGCAAGGTGACTGGCTGTCACACACACAAATAAATGTATGCAGGTGCAGGAAAAGACAAACACTCACACATCTGGCCTGTCTATCACCTTGGATCAGGGAGATAGAGGGAGGTGTGTATGTGTGCGTGTGTGTGCGTTTGGTTGAGTTGTGACAGAGAGTAAACAACAAAAGCTGCTTTTTCAGTCTACTGCTGGCACGGCTGCTACGCGGTTTACAGCAGTTATTAGTAAAACCACTACCTACCAAACCATCTCTCTGTCTTTGTCTCCTCACACATGTGCACTAAACTGGCAGGTGAGTGTTTACGGCATCATTACGGAAACTACCATGGAAGCTGTGTTACACACTGCAGTATTTCTCTCACTTAATTCATACATTTGCAAGACTTCATGATTAATTGATTACTGGAAAAGTACTCATCAGATCAACTGCCAATGAAAATATTTGCTAATTTGCAGCTCTAATAATTGCACCATTTTTACTCCTTCTCCTGCTATCGTTCCCCCTGCTGTCATCTCCTCCTACTCTGCTGTCTTTCTTCCACTCATTTCCTCTCTGCAACAGGCTTTAGCACCACTGTATGTGTGTGTATATGTGTGTGTGTGTGCACATATATGTGTGTGATCTTGTTAATATTTCACAGTACCCTTACAGGCATGTGTGAGTTTATTAATTATGGCTGAAATGTGAGTCAAAGACGCTCATGAATAATAGCAGCCTCTGCTGCCTGTCAGTCAAACTGCTGCAGCGGCCAACAGCTGGATCATTACACACAGGCAGCAAAGCCACACACTGTAGGTGAAGTACTATCACTGCAGCTTCAGCTCCTGAGACGTTACTGAAATTAAAGGATTTAAGTTTGTGTTACATGGCACTGTGCAAAAGTCTTGAGCCAGCTTGCATTTCTTTATAGTTTGTGTTCAAGGAGCCAGATTTTCTTGTGGTCTTGAGGAATAGTTTTTCAGGATTTCTGAATCTTTAAAAGACTTTCTTCGTTTTTACATTAAGACTCTCAAGACTGACATTTGAATCAGTTAAACATTAAAAAGGTACCTAACTCAAGGGATAAACGAGTGTTGTGTCTATACATGACAGAAAAATTAATTTTGAATCTTATCTTCTGGCACTTTGTTACTAACAGTCTTTCTCAAAGCCCATACTTTTTTCCTACTAGTTGAATCTTTTTTCATGAAAGGCATGAAACAGTATTTTTGCTCTGATAACATGATTTCCAAAGTGCTATAAACGCAGCATGGTGCGCTAACCTTAAAAAATTTGAGGAATTTTGAGAAAACTAGAGGACAAAAGAAGAAGTGGGAGGTCAAACAAATTGCAGATGAAAAGTAATTGATCTGATATGGTGTTAGTGGAAAAGTTGCTTTCAAGGAATCATTCTTGCTATCAAGGAAGGAAAGAGAAGTGGGGAGAAAAGGTTGAGATATGCCAAATTACACAAGAATTATACTGGAAAACATTAGTAATTATTCGACTAATTATTCCCATCGTCAAATTTCTGGCTCTAATCATTATCATTTTCATGAAAAAGGTCTACTGACAACTTCCCTCTCTTTTTATCACTCTCTCTGTCTCACTCGCACACACACATACACACACACACACATCAAACATCATGTCAGGGTTAATGCTTCCTCAGAGGGTGTTAGAGCACTTTACTTAACATATTGTGATGAGCTCGAGCTTCACTTCTTCTGTGTCTCTCGCCTGCTTCGAACTTTAACTTGTCTGAGTGTTTTTTTTCTAAGAATACTTTTTACTTTTGTAACCACAAGTACAAAAGCAAAGTTCCAGAAAGCTCATGTGAAAGCTCTGACATCTGACGCTATGCAACTTTAAAGTAAAATTAAAGTAGCAAACATGCTGCAATTTCAAAATAAAATATAAATCAAATAAATAAAAAAAAAGGTGCAGTTATATGCAAAAACTCAAATAGATATTGTTAATAATGTAAATATATAAATTATAAAATAACTTTATATAACATACACAATGTTACAAATACTATATAAAATACATTTCTACATGAAGAAATACTATTCCTCCTGTTGCTTCAGTTATTACAGTTATTAGTTCTAGAACCATTATTGCTAGAATTACTGCTATTACATTACTGTTACTGCTAATAATAGTGCAAGCCTGAATGTCTAGGCACATATAAACATACAGACACTAAAGAAACAATGCTAATGTCATTCCCATAGCCACATATATAAACGCTCTTTAAAGCTCATGTATGATGCATTAACATCTATATTTAAGCACACATGCACAACCAAAATATAAGTGAAGAAGTGTGCTATCCACACATACCACAGCGCACGCTTCACTGCTGTACTGACATAGACCTGCTTGACTTAATTTGCCTTTGATCTTTTTTTTTTTTCCTTCAAAAACACTAAATTACAAATTCGTGCTCTCTTGCTCTGTCTCTCTCGCTCTCTCTCCCTCCACGGCTGTCTCTCTCTCACTGGACAGAGCAAATGAAATTAATAAGGAGTACATCAGAGGCAGTGGCTGAGCTTTGGCTGTGGGCTCTCTCTGTATTGCTGCCTCACCAGGAACACCAGATTTCTCCCACCGCCCACCCCGCCTCATGTTTTTCTTAATATATTTACACTAATTGAAAATCTACCATTCCTCGACAAACAGTCTGAATTATTAATAAGATTTTTATCGCTCTGTCTGTCAGCACACTGCGCTTAAGAATGAAATATTAGCTTTCATGTGTTTAAAGTTAGTTACATATTTTTCAGGCTGATTTAAACAGGCAGGTAAGAACAAGTTTGTATGCGAGAAGGTATGAAGAGTTTTTGCCTGTAAAGTTCACCAAAGTTTGATTCGGTATAATCAGTAAGTACAGAAGCATCTCACTACATTGGTCATAGCACCTGTGTGTATGTATATCTACGTTACTGTACAGTCTTTAGTATTAAGTGCCTTGAGTTGTTATGACTCCGGTTCAGTGTCTTAAAGTCCCTGAGTTTGAAATCTATTGATCCACATTTCTTGATACTTTTTCTTTATCTAGAAGTAATTGATCTTTCCTTAAGACAGGCAATTATGACTAAATGTCATCTTCTTTTAGTGTGACAAACACCTGAGCACCTGATACAGCGTTTGATTTAAGGGTGAGCACATTGTTAGCTAACAGGGAAAATGTTCAGCTGTCAATGACAAAAGTAAAAAGAACAAAATCAGTTAATGGATATCATAACCTCTTTCTCTGGCACATGGGCCCACAGGCTGCTCTCATACATCCATTCACTGCAGCAGAAACACCAAAATACTACGTCTTTGCTCCTTTGCACACAGTTAGAATTCACACAGCTAATAGAGATTTTTATGGTGTTTTTTTCAGTAAGTTGTACAACATGATATCCATCTGTCAACTATCAAACGAGAAGATTAACTCATAAAAATAAACTAATTAACAGACCACAGAATGCTTATACTAAAAACACATCATCCGCCTGATGCATCAGCTCTCAGCTGAGCCGTCCTTAGGTACATGTAATATTACTACTAGCAGCACAACATCATAAAAGAGAAGAAAAGATGCTCCATCTCATTATTATTCTTTTTTTTTCCATTTCCAAAAACCACAAACACAGAAAAGTACTTGAAATAAACTCTCCTCCTCTGAAGAAAGCGCAGCACATCAAGATGAACAGCAGGTTGGTTTTTGTATGCTATGTTAGGTTAAATTTAACAACGGCAACACCGTAGACTACTCTCATTTGTAAAACAAACAAGTAGAACGTACATATTTAATGTGGAATTATGCTAAACTACATTTCGGCTCAACAGGTCTGTTGTATGGAATTTAAATTAGATTAAAGAGAAAGTGAATTCAGATCCTTTTAAAACGACAAGAATTAAAATCAATGTGCCTCCAAAAGCATCTCAAATAACACTGATAGGTACAGGAACAGTGGGCATGACAGATGAGTTATTTCTTAAAGTAACGGAGAGTGAATCTGTTTTTTGGGTGAAAGAAACAAATATCCAAGAGCCTTCGTCCCTTTGCCTCTCACTGTCTGAACATTAATACAACTGAAGTAACTATATACAGCAACAACAATAAAAAGCAGTGAGGATACTCCCTCCTCTCCTTAAACAGTTTAAAACACACCTATAGGCTCTCTAATGGAGCAAAACAGCAGGTTTTCTTCATGTGCGCGGCATCTCTCTAATGCTCCTTCTTTCTCTGGGGGAAACCTCGCTGCAGTAACAAGCCTGTGCGATGCTGAAATAGTGCCCCGGGCAACAGCGAGCAGCGCCTCAGCGCAGGCAGGTGAAGACAGGGTGAAAGTCAAATCTTTTCACTGTAAACAAAAGCCCCAGAATAAGTGAAAGTAAATAGATGTAGTGCGAATAAGAATGCTGGCTTGTTTGCTCGAGATTTGAGCGATTCTTTGCAGGCGCCACAGGTGGGTAGCTGTCCAATGAGGTGAGGGATTTGCTGTTATGAAGACGGATAGATGAGGAGAGGAGGGAGTTCTTGTGAGAAAAAGAGATGGGGAGAAAGGAGCCGAGATGCTATTGAACGTTTGTCAAAAATCTTAAAAAAGATGTCATCTTCAGCAGTTTTTCTTAGAGTGCTTTGGGACAAAGCCACATCACGCGTTGCCTCTCCGGTACATCACATGTCAAAGATGAGCTACCGACTGTTCACGCTGAGGCCTGTGCGAGAGGACTGAGGGATTTGCAGAAATAAAGAGTGACGCTCGCTGACAGGCTCACGTGTTTGAGAGTCTAAAGAGGCCAAATAAAGAGTTCAGATGTTTATCTGCATGCTGCTTTGTGGTGTTATCCTCCAGGTACAGTGTAAGCCCAGTGGTGACAATAACTGCTCTCTAAAAGTGAAGCTGCCAGTAATCAAAGTGGATGGGTAGGTTAGACTGTGGTGCTGTGTAAATGCTGCACTCCACTGCTATGGCAGAAACAAACTGATATTCCACTGAAGAGATAATACACACCCTAGTACAGGGAAGAGTATTATAAGAGGGATTGCATGGCTGTGATTCAAAGACAAGAGTTTCAATGTGCAAAAGTCAGACTTCAGTTTTTATATTTTGCTTGTAAGTAGTCAGACTTTTTTGTAATTTGTTATAAGTGGGCTTGGGCTTTCGGATGGTCTTACATTTTCAGTCAGTCCCTTATATCTGATCATTTTCAGGTGACTTTTTTTATTTAAGCCGTTTAAAACGGAATGATTTATCCATTCAAAAAGTTACCTGAGTCAAGGGATGAACTAAAACATGCCAACAATAACGAACTATGACAGGCATAAAACAGTATTTTTGCTCCAACAAGGAGCTATTTGCCAAAAACGTGCCCAAACGTGCCCAATCTCATTACTCACTGTTACTCTCACTGTTTTATAGGAGTATTTGAAGAAACGAGGGGTTTGCAGAACAATCTGGGTTGAAGACATTTATGTACTTTAGAGATTTCTTGAATGGATTTTGTAATATTATTATTTCTGTAGTTCTTCTATCAGTGCAGCAGAAGCGCTGTTAAAAAAGAGGAAAATTATATTTTACTTGGATACAACCGGCAGTATTGAGTCACATCAGCTTATAATCTTCAGTTAAAGTAACACTGGCAAAGCTTGAAGCCTAAAGTGAAGAAAAAAAACTTATTTTTTACCTCAAAGTTTCCCTCAACATCTGAACTCTGAGTTTCGTCTTAAACAAGTACTAACAGGTCAATTAGGTCTGTTATGCAGGTCTAGAGCAGGCTGGTCTAGGCCTGCATAAATACAAATATAGCAAGAATGGAAATTATTTTTAATAATCTTCCCAAAAAGAATTGATATTATGCAAAAAAAGGAAGTAACCAAGCACTACCCAGAGCCAAGGTTTCTAAATGTTCACTATCTCCTTTTGATTTCTTTAAGGTAAACAAGGTCTCAGGCAATATTAGCTAAAACTCATCCTGCTGATTCATTTCAAACAAACCTCATCAAGCATTCTGACTGTTGATTTCAGCGGCAATCAGACAGATGGGTCTCAAGATCAATGCTTTCGGACTACAAACATCACATCACGACTTCAAAAGATCTCTGCTCTTGCTCACTCACTTTCTCTCTCTCTCTCTCTGACACACTCACACACCCTTTCCCATATCTATACAATCCATTATTAACATGTTTCCTGCCAGACAAAGACACAGGTAGATGATAAAATATATAAAAAATAAAAGACAAAGAAGAAAGATTTAAATTATTGAATTTGGGTTGCTCTCGTCAAAATAAAAAAGATGGAGAGGAGAAGAATCTATATTGTGTTCTTGGGGAAGTGAGGGGAAAAAAATCGAAGGAGAAAGTAGGTTAGAAAAGAAAGGCAAGGTGAGAGAAAGAGTGGCATCAAAGACAGGCAGTTGAACAAAGTCGGCGACACGCCAGGAGTTGACTCATGCAACATGGGAGTGAAAAAACCCCCCAACTAACATCAGAACACGTCACACAACTGCTCAGACACAGACTAGGAAACAAGGTGAACTTGATGCAAGGAAGGAAGGAAGAAAGGAGGGAAGTGATGGAGGAAGAAATGAATAAAAGAAGGAAGAAAGCTATATGAAAAGGAAGTGATGGAGGAGGAGATGAAGTTGTGGAGGGAAAAGAAAGGAAGAAAGTGAAGAACGAAGAAAAAAGAGGTAGACAAGAAGAAAACATTTAAAAAAGTGGGGCGCATTTTAAAAACGTGTAACAAAAGACATCTAAAAAGAAAGTATGGAAAGAAAACTTGTGCTGTGCTGAATAAAGCTTGGGAAAAATGAAGAGAAAAAGGAGAAAAACACAATAAAAGAAAATAAATGACCTACGAGAGCAGGGAAAGAAGTGAAACATTAAAACAAAAACTGAAAAAATATATTTTTGAAGGTAACAGAAATATAGAAAGGGAGGGGAAATATAATTTATAATGTTTTGAAGCAGGAGGAAAAAAGGAAAAAATGGACAGAAAGAAGGAAAAATGAGGAGTAGAGAAATGGGAAAATGGTACGGCACTGAACAAGGTCGACAGCTGATAGGAAAGTGAAGTGGGAAAATAAGAAAATAACAGGAGGACAAGGAGAAAGAGAAAAACCGGGAGTCATAGAGGATGTGAGAGGGGATAAAATATAAGAAAGAACATGAACAAATGTGGAAGAAGGAAAGAAACAAAAGGGAGGGAAAGAGAAAAGAAGTGTGAAAAGCAGACACAGGAGAGAAGACTGGGAGGAGAAAAGGTCCAAGAGAGAGAGCAAAGCAAGAATGTGAAGAGAAGGATTCGAGGAAGAGGGAGAATAAAATTTAGGAGGATAACACACAAGAGAGGAGGAGGTGAAGGAGGATTTATGTGTTTTTAGAGCTGTCATTTTGAAGGACAGAGCCAGGGCGGAGCGGCACACCTGCAACAGCTTGAATCTCTCTATCTGAATGTGCCTGGTTCTATCATACGTTCGCTTGTGTGTTTACATTGCCTCCTCTTCTTATCTTCACTGCAGTATCTACTTTCTCCATACCTCCCAAACACTTCTTATGAATATTCTGCATAGGTGAGCCAGAACGGCATTGACTCAACTCATCACAACTAAATCAACGAGAGAGACCTTGACTTTGAGCACAGTTTGGGTGAAGACCCATTAGAACATCACAGTGATTACATTTGATTAAATTCTAACCAGCAACGGGAAAACGAGTAGTGATATTTTTGACTTCTAGTGGAATGGGCAGACAATAGATGGCTGAGGCGTTAGCTCATCAGTCCTTCAGCTACATGACCAGTAGGTTTCAGTAGTCGTTAATAAACTAATTATTAAATGTCCTCAATCACTCAAGTCTTAGACAGCTAGCTGCCATACCCTGGACTGTGGTGCCCTTCCTAATGGATGTTGTAAATTGAGAAGGTAAAGAGTGGAACATATGACATCTTGCAAGATTTAGAAATATTTTGATATAGAAAATGAATGGCTCTACTGTACACTGGATGTGTCCGAATAGTCTTATTATTACAAGCAATGCACTGCTTCATCACTCCAACATTCATCCTGCTACCTCCTAGCATCCCTACCTTCTAAAACAGATTCCAAAATGTTGCCGGGCTCACCTTTATCAACAGAAAACTAACTACGTCCAAAAAACTGAAACTGTTCACTAGTTACTGTTTACCGTCATCATGTTTCACAGCTCACTGACCTCAGTAGATGTTCCACCGGTACAAATGGTCCTCTTTGTACTGTTTTTGTATGCAGCGCACTGCAATAAATAACCTAAACCTAACAGTGGTCTGTTATAGACTAATACAGTGATGGGTTGTTGTTTTTTCAGTGTTTAAAATCATACTTTTGGGATTTCAAAATATCCCAGTATGGCATAACAACAAAGAAAGCCAGTAGGAAACAAGAAACCGTGGACACTTTTCATTTATAACTCACCCTGGTGAAACACAGTTGCTGGCTGGATTACATTCATAAGCAATGTACTTCTGAATGAATACTGTGGCACATTTATGAATAGCAGGAGTGGACAGAAGGTGGTGAACACAGACAAGTATACCCAACAGGCAAGAGATGCATTTCATTAGGGAGATTGTTGCCATCGTAGGTTGTTTTGGGTACTGTTGCTGTTATATTTCTTGGGATGACAGATTCAGCCAAGTAGCTTAATGTGGCTCCATCTTGTCGATGGTTTACCAAACCAGAATTCAAAGCACCCCTCTGTCCTTCCAGTTTCTCCTCATTTTTATTGTCTCACAACACTGCAAACCCATATTCTCTCTCCTCATTTACACACTCTCTTTATATGTTTTGAGTACCATCTCCCTGGTGGGTGTGTGTGTGTGTGTTTGTGTGTGTGTGGACGGGTATTAATATCTTCGTGGGGACCAAAAATTGGAAGTTTACTATTCTCGTGGGGACCAAAATCCCATCCCCACGAGTAGGAAGGCATTTTTGAGACTCAAAATATGGTTTCAGTGTCAGGGTTACTATTAGGTTATGGTTAGGTTAAGGGTAAGGGGCTACGGAAAGCATTATGTCAATGAGATGTCCCCACAAGTTATGAAAACCCAACATGTGTGTGTGTGTGTGTGCATGTGTGTTGTGTGCGTTTCTAAGAGAGGAAAAGTGAGAATGGCTGCAAAGCACATACTCTCCTCGGTACACCTGTCTCTTTTAGTTTACAACCACTCTGCTTATTTCCACACCCAACCATGCACGCAGTTAAAACAAACACACGCACACAACCTCACGAGAAAGCTACCTCAAGCAGAGGCGTGCACATTATACAAATACACATTTTCCACATACACATAATTAGTTAGTGCACCAAACAAACCTTGTGTGGTAGTGTCTTGCCACACATACACACAACTGCATGAATACAGCTGTAAGCAGAGAAGACAGGTGGAGTGTATATCAAGGGCCACCCAGCTCCTACACCATTTATCTCAATTTCACCTTCTAGACACACACACACGCACGCGCGCACACAAGCTCAGCATAGATATACACATTCATATACAAATTAATAGACAAGAGCCAACGTCAAATAGACACTTTTTTTTTGCTCCCCTTTCGTTCTCCTAGTTTTAACAGTTTGCGCGTTTAGTAAAATCCTGATGTTGGGTTATGTATAAATAAAAACATCTCATTTTATAACTGCCTGCAGCACACAGAGTAGTTCAAATTTTTCATTTACTGTCAAGCAGAACTTTTGGTGTTTCTAGAAGCCCTACATGGTGTTAAGCCCATCCTATAATGAGCTATTAACTGCCGTCTCCTTTCAGCTCTCTGCCTGACTCCGACACAAATCCCCCCTTTATTCTCCAGTACTGTAATCCACCACTCGCACGCACACAATAATACACAGAACTCGAGACACAATGCACCAGGCCTCAGTTCACTTCCTGGTGTCAAATCCCCTTCTTCTCACTGCTCACTTACAAAGACGGCAGAAGAGCCAAGGGTGGAGAGGATGAACTATCTAAAAAGAATAACACAGTTTTATAGCAGTACACAAACACATGAGGATAATCAGACTGAGTGTGATATTCATACTCACATATATTAACAGCATTTATGAATTTGCTGTTACAGCTTTTTAAAGCAGTTTATATATAAAAGCAGCAATTTGGGAAACAGCAATTAGTGAAGTCCTGCGTTGAAGCTTTTAGTTGACCACCTTGAACCATTACCATCTCAAAGCTTTAGTGAACTGTGTGTCACTAAGACAAAACCAAAGGACCACTGTATGCTCATGTGGTAGTGATTGACAATCCTTGCCAATTCAACCTGAAACATAGCCTTTTACACTCCTTTTTAACTCTGAGAGGGCTGTAACTTAAAAAAAATCAGTGTCATGCTATATTAAATAAGGCTTGAAACAAGTGATTTAGACCATAATCCCACCAGGAAGGTTTACCGAGATCTTAGTTCACACAGAAATGAAGCCTGTAAGATTTGTTTTCTCCCTGACTTCTATACAATCAGATTTATTTGAGCAATCAAATGAGTCGGCCAACGAGATGCAAGTTATGAGAAAAAAATGCCAGTTTAAGACACTTCTACAATGGCTTCAGTTGACTTTTTTAAATTAACATTATCTGGTTAAAACAGAACCTGATAAATCAGAAACGGGTGCAATTTCATTGGAAAGTTGATGTAATTAAAACAAAAATGGGTAGTTTGCATCTAAAATCAAAGGACTGGTGCAAATGTACATATACCCCCACCCTCTTTTACACTTTTTTACAAGCTGAGTGTGGAGGTGTGATACCAACATAACACAAACGCCCACTCAAACTGATGCATTGCAGGAGTAACGACATTAAAAAAAACTGCTTTTAAACAATCTCTTCTGTGTTGACTTTACACTGCAAAAACTCAAGATCTTACCAAGTATATCTTATTATTTGTCTTATTTCTAGTCAAAATGATCTCATTACACTTAAAATAAGAGTCAAACAGCTAAAGGGCAACATTTCAGTAAGCTAAAGCAACTTGTTTCAAGACAGTGAATCTTGAAACTAGAGAAAAACTAGAGAATTTTCACTTGTTCCATTGGCAGATTTTTTCACTTAATACAATAGATTTTTACTTGAAATAAGTGCAAAATCCACCAATGGAACAAGTGAAAAATTTCTAGTTTCAAAATTCACTGTCTTAAAACAAGTTTTTATATGTTACTAAAATGTTAGTCTTAAACTGAATGTGTCTTATTTTAAGTGTAATGAGATATTTTGACTAGAAATAAGTAAAATATACTTGGTTTTGAGTTTTTGCAGTGGCATTTGCCTGAAAATGTTAAGGTTCATAGTTAATTGCTGTGAGTTGCTTCATATAACAAATACTTTTCAACACACACACACACACACACATATATATATATAAAATTCCCCACTTGCCCCTGCGGGCAGTCTATCCTTCCAGCCTCTACCAGAGGCCTGGGAGCTTGAGGGTCCTGCGCAGTATCTTAGCTGTTCCTAGGACTGCCCTCTTCTGGACAGAGATCTCTGATGTTGTTCCAGGGATCTGTTGGAGCCACTCGCCTAGCTTAGGAGTCAC